>JAQZBX010011239.1:0-43073 GCA_029593785.1 Cabassous unicinctus | reverse complement strand
ACCTGTTCTTGAGCTTGCTTATGTTCTTAAATGTAAATGGGAATTCCCCCATTTACAGGAATTCAAATGCCCCCTCTAGTGCCTATGAAACAGAATTTCTCCCCTTCTTGTGTGCTCTATTCTTCCTCTTAAGCAGGTAATCCTTTGCCTCAGGTCACTTTGACTTAATCATTTCTTGCTATGCTTTAGCTGTCCACAAGGTGCTTTTGCCTCAGGCAAGTTCTGGGACAGTAAGCTGGAGATGAGTTTCCTGGTCCAGTCCTTTAAACTTCCATCCAATAGATTAGCCTGGACATACTGGCACCATAGTATGTGTCTAGGCATTATTCTGCTCTCTCAAGAACAGGACCAGGGACCTACAAAGGGAGCAAAGACTGGCTCTACACCACGTGGGGTAGGGGTTGGGGGAGGAATGGGAAGGGGCCAAGAAATTCTCCTACCGTTTTTAAAGCTGCATTTTCTTGATTCAGTCCTTGCCCTGTTACTACAACCCTTTAATTGTTCCACAGTTTTGAAAAGATGGCTCTGTCAGTTTTTGCTACTTGTTCAAAGATTCTGAGAATGAATGGCACTTTGGAGTATCTTATGCTGCCATCTTGGTCAGCTGGAAGCCCTACTTCTTTTTTACCCTTTCTTCTTCCATCTGCCATGACAGTTATGTCAATTCTGCTTTACTTAGTGTTGACTAACACTTTCTCTGAGTTTCCAGGGGCCATTGTAGCAGGGTATTAATACCATCAACTGGGGGCCTTCCCAGGATATTAAATCCTATATCACAAGATAGTATTGTCATACCACTTAGTTATCCTTATCCCACTTTATGTTATGATTTCCTTGATATAGCATTCTTTGGATTCAGGTCCAAATGTATGCTCCCAGGGTCTGTGGGTTTACATTGTCTAGGTTCTTCAGTTCTGTCAAGGTGTAAGACCCTTCCTCCCTTAACAGGACCAGCACTTTCTTAGCCTGATTATGAGATGACTTGACATAATTACTGGTTTAGTGGCCATGAGAGGAGGTGAGGGTGAGCCTTTGACAGTGGGAAGGGGGAATATTTTGTCTTGAAAGGCAGAAGCCTATGCATTGTCTTCAAGCAAAAGCATTTCATTAGCTATTTTTCAAGATTTATTTATTTTTATTCCCTCCCCCCAGCACCCACCCCAAGATGACTCTTTTATCTGTCTGCTCATTGCTCACTGTGTCTGCTTGTCTTCTCTAGGAGGCACTAGGAACCAAAACTGGGACCTCCATGGGAGGTGAGTGCCCAGTGCTGCCTAAGCCCCATCTATTCCCCGTTGGCTGTGTCATCTGCTTGTTGCAGCTTCTGCTCGTTGCAGCATCTGCTCATTGCTGCATCTGTTCATTGCAGTATCTGCTTGTTGCAGTGTCTGCTGGTTGCAGCATCTGCTCGTTGTGGCAGTTGCAGTGTCTGCTGGTTACAGCATCTGCTTATTGCTGCATCTGCTCATTGAGGCATCTGCTGGTTGCAGCATCTGCTTGTCTTCTTAGGAGGCACTGGGAACTGAACCCGGGACCTCCCATGTGGGAGACGGGTGCCCAACTGCTTGAGCCACATCTGCTCCCAGTTCATTAGCTTTTAGCAAAGAAGAATGGGCCAATTCTGTAGGCCCAGAGAGTTCAGAGACACTTGGTGTTTAAGGTTTTCACATGCAATAAACCTCAATGTCCCCATCCCAAGTCTCAGGAGTCAACTCCTTCCCAATCAGGGACCTGACCTTGGTGTAACGGACTTACTGTAGTTGAGAATTCAGTCTTCTCTAGAACTCTTCTACCCTTATAATTAAATCCTAGAACTGAGCCTATTTTTTTCTGCCCTCTGGCTGCAGGACATGAAAGATTCTTTATATGCTGCCAAGGAAGCCCTCTTTCACAATTTGTCATAAATGAGTGATTAACCACTCCCCCCTCCCCCAGCCTTTTAATATCTTTTTCCCCATGCATTGATTTGTTGAGTCATCACATTCCATTGTCCTGACAATTACTTTTTCCCCTGAACCTCTCAAGTATCTAAGATATTGCCTTCCACTGGTATCCCACCCAGTTTACCACTAATTGAAGTTTAAACAATTGTATTACTAGAGCATGCCAGGGCCTATCAGTACTTCACATACCACCAATGATAGGGTCCTCATCTCCAGCTAGGAAGCCCATTCAGAGTTATCACACATTGAGACAAGAGGGTCAGGTCTTGTGTCCCTGTATCAATTGGTCATGTGATACAGGGGGGCAAAACTTGATCAAGGCAACCCCTTCAGTTAAGGGCAATTCCAGGGGAGGAATGCAGATGTGAGCTGTCTGCAGCTTCCATAAGCTGGAAATGAATGCCTTGGTCCTGAGCTGGATTACAGAGCACAGCATTCACTAGAAGATCTTTGCAATTAATTACAGGAACACTCTTACCACCACCACCCATACACAAGTCTCCATCGAATGTCATCTTACCAGCCAGGCCTTCCTGGCACTCCTTATTTCCTTTACTCTGCTTCATTTTTCTCCCCAGCACTTATCACCATCCGAAACACTTTTCTGTTGTTGTTGTCTATTATTTGTCCTCTGCAACTAGATTGTAAATTCCAGTCTTTCTGTGTCACCATTATCTAGAAGAGGGCCTGGTACTAGGTAGGTCCCCAACAAATAGAAATGAAATACCAAACACTTATTGTCTACCTATGTGTACCTCACTGGAACTGCTCTGAGGACTAAAGTAAATCTCATATGTGAAAGTAACTAGCTCAGGGTAAGCATTCAATACAAATAAACAAAATAATATAAACAAAGAAATGTTTGTGGATGCACATCTATAAATAAAATGAGGATAAGGAAAAGGACCTTTTTCTTTGCAGAGAGATATTGAAATGTGAACAATTTGACAGTAGAGAACAGAGACTGAACTTCTTACCTAGAGCTAAAGGCTACTAGGCCTATAACTCTCCATAGGCAGTGAGATTTAGGACTCACTTTTTTTTAGGACTCTCTTTTATTTCTTCCAGAACCAGCATTTAATTGCAGGCTTAACAGGAGCTCAGGCCTATAAAAGATTCACCTTATTTCTCTGAATATATACATTACTTACTGTACTGTCTATAAAATATTTACCAATTTTCTCAGTGGCTGTACTTGGCTCAGCCTTAACTACCTCACTGCTATTTAGAGCTGATCAAACTGGCAGCTGGCACTTCTCCAGACAGACTGAGAAGGTAGCTGGAAGGGGACCATATTTTATGTATTTGTCAGAGCACATAGCAATCAAGGGTGTTGAAAGCCTTTCTGAAGGTACAGAGCAGACGTGTGGGTCCTTAATCCCTTCCCACCTCTGCCCATCCCCTCTAAAATGTGACTCCCTTTGGCAGGTCCAGAACTTTCATCTATTCAGGGTGCACTTATAGAGCACCTATTGTGTGCTATAGGTCTTGGGGAGGTAGATGGGAATGATGCAGATTCTTATGCTCTTGTTGGGGAAAACAAAACCCAATGATGGGTCCAAGAAGAGCCCCTAGGTATTGAGCGAATTCACTCCATGTGACTAGCCTATATAGAGCATGTGACCTCAGGAGTCAGGTTTTACGGTTGAAATTCAGTCTGACTCTCTCACTTATGAGTGTGTGGCCTTGGACAAGTTACCTAACCTCTGAAGAATTAACACCAACCCTATTTAACTTTTCTAAAAAAAAGTGAAGAGGAGGGAAAATTACCCAACATCACCCTAATACCAACGCCAGATAAAATCACTACAAAAAAAGGAAATTACAGAACATAGATGCAAAAATTCTAAACAAAATACTTGGAAACAGAATCCAGCAGCATACCAAAAGACTTATACATCATGACTCAGTTTCTTCAGGTTAATAATGGTATCAAATTCATGAGATTGCTATGGGGATTAGAAGAATTCTTAGATGCAAGGCACTGAATACACAATGCCTGGCAGGTAGTGAACACTCCATTAAGAGTGGAGATGAGAAGGAGGAGACTCTTCAAGACAGCTTCATGTGGTAGATGCTGTTATGACCCCCATTTTGCCCATGAGAAACTGAGATTTAGAAAACTAAGTACTTTGCCCCAGTCCACTTTCAAGTGTAAGAGCTAGGATTTAAATTTACATCTGCCTAATTCTAAAGATTATGCTTATAACCATTGTTTATATACATACATATAGAGTCACACACAGAGAGAGACACACTAACACATATATATGAAAAAGTAGTATATTTGTGATGTGTACCATGATTTGAGTAACACTCCTAACCACCAATGAGATTAGATTCCCTTGCTATTTGCCTTTATAGTAACCTTTTTCATTGCAGTCGTCATGGTTGTGGTAATATCTTTATTTGATTATTATTTGCTGCTTCCTGAGTCCCTCCCAGAACTATATGAGGGGAGGGCTTGCACGTATCATGCATTCCCAGTGCTTACGTGAATATTTTACAAGCATTATCATTTAATCTTCCCAACAATGCTAAGAGGTAAAAAAATTTTCTCCCCATTTTATTGCTAATGAATCTAAGGCTAAGAGAAACTAAACAAGTCATCTAAGATATGAAAAATGGGAGAACTGAAATTTTAACCCAGATCAGTCTGACTCCAAAGCCTAGGCCTCTTCCACTGGGCCATACTGTCTCCCTAGGAAGGGAGGAGACCAGGGACAAGGGTAGAGGAATGAACTTCCTGTTAGGCATTATGCTGAGGTTCTTCGTCAACACTACGTCTATCACTCTTCATCACAAATTTGTTCAAAACAACTTTTTTTGCAAACTCAGGTGCAAGCCCTGCTGGCAAAGAGGAAAAGGTGGTTGACACTGAGTAAGAAGCACATAGAGAAAACTGAAAAGCTTACAAAGCCCTTTAATGCAGCCATTCTTTCCAATAAATCGTGTCCAAAGAATAAGGCAAGCTCAGGTGGGACTCAGGTGAAAACACCACTGTCAGAAGCCCAGTCCTGGATAAGGGCAAAGACAGAATCAGGAGTGAAGCAAGACGTTTTAACTCTGACTCATGGTATACTATCTCCTTACTATATTAATGCTCTTTATTCTTTGCTTAAAAAAAAAAAAAGGTAACATTTATCTTCTCAGTCTTTTATGTCAATGACTGTTTGCTTCATAATGAACATTACTGGTAGAAAAAAAATTGACAATGGATAAAACTGCATATAGTACAATATATTAACTATAAATTAACAGAAAGAGCAAATCTTCTTACACAAGAATAGGTTCTCAAACTGAAATTTGTAGAATTAATGTTCACAAAAGAATACCATAAGTGGTAGAAATTATAATCAGTTAAATTTGACATGGGGAGGGAAGCGGGTGTGGCTCAATCGATAGAGCTCCCGTTTACCATATGGGAGGCCCCGGGTTCGCTTCCCGGGGCCTCCTTGTGAGGGCAGGCCAGCCCGCACAGCACGGTGGGCTGATGCAGCAAGACCTCACAGCAAGGGGGAGATAAGCAGACATGGAAAAAACACACAGCAAATGGACACAGCAAACACAGGCAGCAAGGGGGGCATAAATAAATAAATAAATCTTAAAAAAAAAAAAAAAAATTGACATGGGGTATAGATGTGGTTCAAGTGGTTAAGCGCCCGCCTCCTGCATGGGAAGTCTTTGGTTTGGTCCCAGTGCTTCCTGAAAAAAACAAAAACAAACACCAAGCTAAACAAACAAAAAACCAACTCAGGGGAGCCGATGTGGCTCAGTGTTTGAGTACTGGTTTCCCACATATGACATCCCAGGGTCAATCCCCGGCCTCCTGTACCTAAAAAAAAAAAAAAAAATTGACATGGATGAAAAAATAATACCAAGTGATTAATAAAATATTCACTTTATAATTTTCAAAGAAACATTTTATTCTAGTAAAAGTTTAGAATGAGAAAATAAAAATAGGGAACTGTGCAGAATAGAAATTTAACAAAAAATGTAAATTGGATCAATAAAATTTACTCCAAAAAGCTTTCTGTTTCATCAGTGTGGGTATGAGTCTGATTAAAATAGTTCTTTCATAAAGCCAGAGTTTGGGCATCCTTGGGATCAAAACCAAAGTATTAAAGCATCTTGTTCATCTTACTCAGGGTCTGATGCTTTATGGAGGGCTTGACTTACACTATCTCTAATCCTTATGCCAACGGTTTGTTGTAGGACTGTGATTCTCCAATTTGTAGATGAAACTGAAATTCAGAAAAGCTAAGAAAATTGTCCAAGGTTATAAAAGATTTAGTTCCAGGATTCTTTGTGGATTAAAACTGAACAGTCTCAGTGTGGGATGATGACCACCTAGACCTTCCTTCCTAGAGTTCGGGATATTTTGCAAGGGTGGGAAGGAGTACAATTTATCTCCTAGGCTGAGACACCAAGAGAGAAATGAGCTAGCCTAATGTTTCAAATTGTATAAAAAGCTTGGGCTTTTCCTGACCCCCAATTCACCTTGCTCTTCACTCAATGAAATGACATGGTCATCAGTTTTCTCAAAAGGTGCTGACATAGAATAATGATATTTTTTAACAGTACTTAGAGGCAGAGAGCTGTCTGTTCTAAGGACAGAAGATTTGGATGGGATGTAATGTGATTTATTCATGGCTGATATCATTCATGGGAATTTTGACTTACCACCACCACCACCATCCAAAGTAGAACTTTTGGAGGGTTAGTAATATATTCTTCAAAGTCCAGCTTGTGGTCCCTGTACTTGTGATTTAATACACAGATAATGAAGGGAAGGGGCCTTAGGATGTCATTTGTAACATCAGAACACCAACATTTTATCTCATCACTGGCTTCCCCACAAAGTAGATCTCTTCCCACTATTCAATAACCATCTGAACTTGGGAATTCAGGAGGAGAAGCACTAGACACACTTCAAGTCTCTGGTGAAAGAAATTAAATGTTGCCAGAATAATTTCCATTTGTTTTAATCCAAATCAGTAAAACCTCATTAAACCTCATTGTTGTACCTGGCATGACATTTAGTATACAATGATATGGGGACAATTTTATCAGACATCTTAGCTGACCCACAGTTCTTGTTTACCTGGAACTGAGGAGTTTTTCCAGGATGCAAGGTATCTTAGTTTACCAAGGGTGCTATGACAAATGCCATACACTGGTTGGCTTAAGCAGGAGAAATTCATTGTCTTACAGTTCTAGAGGCTAGAAGTCCAGAATCAAGGCCATGCTTTCTCCAAAGTCTGTAGTGTTCTGGCAGTGGCTTGCTGGCAATCAGTCTCTGCCATGGTCACATGGTGATCTGTCTCCTTCGGTCTCCTCAGGTGGCGTCTACTTTGCTCAATTGTCTGTGTGTCTGTCTAGATTTCCTCTTTTTATAAGGACTCCAGTTGTATTGGATTAAGGCCCACCCTGATTCACTTTGGCCTCATCTAAATTGTATCTTTAATGATCCTATTTACCAATGAGATCACACCCACAGGACTAGGGGTTGCACTTGAACATGCCTCTGTGGGGCACATGATTCAATCCCCAAAATGGGCATTCAGTTTTTAAATTGGGACAGTCTCAGACAAGCCAGGACTATTGGTTACCTTATCATTACCCTTGTATTACTAGCTCCCAGGCCAGTACTTGGCATGCAATGAGTCTCTGATACTCCCAGTAGATTTCTCAGTGCCTTGATTTCCTACCCCAGAAAATGGGAACAAAGGGGGCTAATACTTGTTCTGTTTCACAGGGTTATTATGCTATAATAAGGCTGAAGGAGAATTGTTATTTTTTATTATGTCTTCCAGTAAAGTAAAAGAGAATTTAAATATCTCTGAAAAGTACAATCAAGAGCTACAGCTTCTTGAGGACTGAGACCATGTCTTACTGTAATGCATCATGTAGCACAATGCTTAGCAGGCAGAAGATGCTTAAAATGCAGAGCTGAACAAATAAAAGAATGAATAAATAGATGGTTAGATTAATAACTATGTGAATGAGCATAAAGTGATTTATTAACTAATTTTATAGGATTATTTTCAGAGTCAGAAGTTGATGTAACCCAACTCCTACATTTTTCAGAGCACACATTCAAATAGCAAATTCTTGGTGGAATCAAGATTAAAATTGGATTATCTTAATATATTAAAATATGGTTTTTAAAAAATCTCTTGACTAATTTTACCCATTTTCTCTGTGGAACTTTTTTCCCCGCATAAGAACTTCAATTCATCCAGGAGCTTACAACTCTTTTTCCAATAGTAGCCCAAGGTCTTCTCTAATAGCAAACAGTTTGGTTTATCTCACCACCTACTTGGTTCTGCTCTCACCCAGTTATTGGATCTTAAGGTGACTTCACAAAAAGAGCTGGCAAAGTTAAAGGGGATTGTTCCATAGCTTGGGTCATCCACAGATATTACCATCAGCATCTGGAAACTGCAAGTTTGTTGTGCCAAAAGCCTGACTGGAGCAAGCTGGAACTCTCAGCCTGCATTCAATCCTTTTTCCCTTCTTGGCCCTGGTTAAATTCTTCTCTCATCTCTGTGGCTTTGGCTTCTGCCATAGTTAAGATTCCATTAGACTATGAACAACTTGAGAGCAGGGACCTATCTTTATTCAACTCTATATCCCAGCACTAATCAAATTAGCTGGTATAGAATAGGAGCTCAAGAAATGTGTAAAATGAATGAATGAACCTTATGTCTCAAAATTCCAGAAGTGTCCAAGAATTATAGCACCTCTGCCTTACCTAAACTATGTTTCAACAGACATTGAATAATCGTATGAAATAGTGGATGAATGATGGATATGAATAATTAATATTAATGGACTATTGCCGTACACCAACTAAGAACATTTCAAATGTTATCTTATTTAATTCTTTGAATAACTGTGCTTTATTTTACTCTCCTTAGTGCTTAGCATTACCTAATATAACATATTTTATTTAATTACCTTGTTTATTTTTGGTCTCTCCCACTAGAATTTAACCTCCATGAGAGCCAAAATCCTTATCTGTTTTGTTCACTGCTATTTCTCCTGTACCTAGAAGAGTACCTGGTACAAATAAATGCTCAGTAAATATTTATGGCATGAATATTGAATTGATGTTATTGTCTTTTCCTTGGAAAGAAAAAGCTGAATTTAGAGATATTAAGAAAAATCCCTGATCTTATGTCAGGTACTCCACAGTTGTCCATGCTTTCAATGAAAACTGGTAACTTCACTGTGAGGTAGGTATTCTCATTCTCATTCTAGTGAGGTGAACATTGAGGTTCAGGGAGTTGGGTTCACCAGCTCCAAGCCAAAGAGCAGTTCATCTACTAAAGGGCTGAGACACAATTCAAACCCTGGGCAGTGTGGCTCTGAAACCGTTGCTCTTTCTATGACCTTGCACCACCTCCCGAGAAAATGACTGGTCCCCGAATTAGAATATTCATGAGGAAGGGGTTGTGGCACACCTGGAGAGAATAGAGAGAAGCCATTACAACCCAAGTCTTATTTTAGAAAGACCCCATTGAGCAGAGAGCATCCTTTTAGCATTAACAATGCAATAAATGCTGAATGCAGGAGATTAAAACAAAGTTATTAGGAAGAGAAAGATGTGCCAATGACTTGAGCCTTTAATGAGATGCCCGCAGTAACTAGGAGTAAGCAATTTCCCAGAGGATTACTTGATGTGAAAGGAATAGTAAGAAGCTCTTTAGTGGCACACAGACACATCCTCTTGCATACACACCTGCTCAGGGCTCAGCAAAAGACAGTGCGTAAATGTCTGGAATATTACATAAAAGCTGTCTGCCCAACCAGTCAAAGCTATTAAAATCCATCTCGTTGAAACGAACTCTGAGAGCAGGTCAAACAAATCTAATTTTTATTGTTCCTTAAGGAGATGGCTGTGTTGGAGACAAAGGAGAGATGCAGGAGGCAAGTTAGAAAGAAAAAACCCTAAGAGGCCTTAAAAAATTAAATGTTCAAAAGAGCCATGGCAGGCAAGATAAATGATATATTACAGTGCTGGTTTAAATCTAATTGATGACTAATGTTGTAATGCATCTGAACCTACACTGATCTATCATCCGTCTGGTCTAGGCTGAAGGGACACTGCAAGGAGAAAAATTGCTAACTGTTTTAACCTGATGGAACTTTTAAAAAAATAACCAGCCCAGTTACTTTAAAAGATAAATGGCTGGGTGGTGACCTCCTAATGTATATCAGGGTCTTGCAATGCAAAATCAAATGTTAATTAAATAGAATCCAGTGCAGAAACAATTCAGAAAGAGTATGTTTTAAAGCTCAAGAGGCCATAGGGAATTGTGTTATTAGGGTTCCTACAAAATGTTTCAAAGAAACAATGGAGAGATAGTAATGGCAGACCACATAAGGAGTCACTGAAAAAATCAAATGTACACACAAGCACCATCTGGACTTCACCTATCTACAGGTTATATATAGTAGCATATGGGTACAGCTAAATCATTGAAAGGGAGGGTCACTGAGGAAGATGGCAGAGTAGGAAGTTCCAGGATTCAGTCCCTCCAGCAGAACAACTATCAAACAGGCAGGAACCGTAGGAATCAACTTTTTTGAAACTCCGGAGTCTAGTAGAACCCTGTACAGCATCCAGGGAAGAGTGAGAGGAAGAAGCTGGTAATATAGTCACTTGTGTGGCTTTCTGGTGCCAGAAAGGGATGTGAATATCCACTTCCCCAAGATCTGGGGTGGGCACAGGCTGATTGCTAATCATGGGCTTTGATTAGCTACTTTGGATTGCTGGGGGCCTGTCTCTGAGGGTGGCCGTTGTTCCAACCCACCCCCAGACAAATGTGGTGGAGGAGACTTGAATTCTGTACACTTCCTTAGAGCTGTGGAGGACGGTGAAGGGCTGCATTTGCTGGGTAGGTCAAGGAAGTGCAGCTTTGGGGAGCCATATAAGAACCTCCTTCCTGGTCCCACCCATATTTCCTCTCCAGGGCAGTTTGGAGCCTGCTGGCCGCCCCTTTGTGGATCCCTGGCCAGAGCTGGGAAAGACTGACTTGAGAAATTCCCCTTCAGTATGCCTTCACCACCCCCTCCCAGAATTTGCCCTTGAGGCAAAAGCAGCTTGAGACAAGCAAGCAGCTTAAGAAACAATTGAGGCAGACAGCCTGGGGCAAAGGCTTACCTGCTCTAAGTCTGACAGTGGAACACCCAGGACAGGGAGAAAGTCTGTCTCCTAGTAAGTGGAGGGCACATTCAAACTCCCTATAAACAGGGGAACTCCTAAGGTTACCAGCATGCACAAGCCCGGGACAAGACACAGGCCCAGAAAAGACAGGAGGGACCCTGCACTTACATTCGCCTTGGAGTGACCTTCCTGATAGGAGGGCTGACAATCAGAAAACACTCTGTCAACTCATCAGCTGATTACAAACTCAAGAAATAGACACCTCAGGGAATCAATCCCAGAGTTAACATTTAAAATACTAAACTGTACAGTGTGCAACAGAAGATTACAAGACAAAGAAATAGGAAATGACGGCCCATCCAGAGGAAGAGGATAAAAACCCAGAAAACATTAGTGAAAAAGACCAGAATCTGGACAGTCCAGTTGTGGGTTTACAGAAAAATCATGCATAAAATACAGGATTCCCACATACTATCCTATTATTAACATCTTGCATCGGTGTGGTACACTTGTTACAACTGATAAAAGCATATTTCTATAATTGTACTATTAACTATAGTACAATAGGGTTTGTTGTGTTGTACAGTCCTGTGGCTTTTTCTTTTTTTCTTTTTTTTTTCACTTTTTAAATATTAAACTTTTTATTTTGAAATATTTTCAAAATTTTGGGACAGTTACAAAAATAATAGAGACCTTATAGAGAAAACCCCAACTTACCCCTATCACTCAGACACCAAGATCCACCAATTTTAACATTTTGTTACATTTTCCATATCATTCTATCTCACTATCAATCTAATTATCTCTCTATCCATCAATCTATTTATCAATCCATTTTCTAAATACTTGAGTGTAGTTTTTAAGCATCATGCTCCTTGAACACTTAATCCTGCCATGTACATTTCCTAAGAACAAGGATATTCACTTAGGTATCCACCTTAAGTGCAGTTATCAAAATCAAGAAATTTAATATTCATATATTGCTTACATTGTATATTCCAATTTCTTCATATGTCCGAATAATGTCCTTTTAAAAAAATTTCACCCATTTCTCTTTACTTTTTTTATAAAATTTTATTAAAGTATATCATTCATAATGAACATACATAAACAATAAGTATATAGTAAAACTTGTGAACTTACAAAACAAACATGCATATCATCATACAGCGCTCTCAAACATCACCCCACTACCAATACCTTGCATTGTTGTGAAACATTTGTTGCAAACTATGAAAGAGCATCATCAAAATATTACTACTATCTATAGCCCCTATCTTACATTTGGTGTATTTTTCCCCAACCCACTCAATTATTAACACTCTGAATTAGTGTTATATATTTGTTATAGTTCATGAGAGAACATTCTCATATTTGTTCTGTTAACCACAGTCCAGCCTACACCACTGGATTCCCTGTGCTATCCAGTCCCATGCTTTGTACACTCCATTCAAAGTGTACACACAGAGTTGTGCTGTCATCACCTCAGTCAGTCTTAGAATGTTTTCATTACTCCAAAAGAAAAAAAGCCCATATCTCCTTACACCCTCGTATTGTTGTCCCTTAGAAGTAATATATCTTCTTCGCCATTGCTGCAAAACATTACAATATTACTGTTAACTATTGCCCACAAGTTACATTAGTTGTAATTGTCCCATGTAGCACCATATTCTTAACTTTGTCAAAGAACATTTTTATATTTATACAATTAAACACAATCTTCATCCACCACCGAAATCACTATTATATAGTCCATAAATTATTCTCTAGCTTCCTTTCAATTGACACTTATGTCCACAGACTACCCCTTTCAGCCACAATCACATTTATAAATCAGTGGTGTTAGTTACACTCACTGCAATGTGTTACCATCATCTCTATTCATTTCCACACTTTTACCATAAACCTTATTAAAAATTCTATGTACATTAAGCATCAGCTCCCATTCTCAACCCATATTCTATCTCCTAGTAACCTATACTCTAGAGTTTACCTCTGTGAGTTTATTCATCATATTTTTATTCTTGTAATATATATAACAACCTAAAATTCCCCCTTTTAACCACATTCAAATACACAATTCAGTGGTGTTAATTACATTCACAATGTTGTACTACCATTACCACCATCCATTACCAAAACTTTTCCACCAACCCAAACAGAAACTCTGTACATTTTAAGCCTTAACTCCCTATTCCCTACCCTCACCCTGTCCCCTAGTAACCTATATTCTGGATTGTGACTCTATGAATTTACATATTCTTACTGTGTTATATCAGTGAGATCATACAATATTTGTCCTTTTGTGTCTGGCTTATTTCACTCATCTTGATGCCTTCAAGTTTCACCCATGTTATCACATATATCAGAACATCATTCCTTTTTATGGCTGTATATTGTATGTATATACCACATTTTGTTTATCCATTCATCAGTCGATGGACACTTGGGTAGCTTCCATCTTTTGGCAATTGTGAATAATACCACTATGAACATTGGTTTGCAAACATCTGAGTCCCTACTTTCAATTCTTTGGGATATATACCTAGAAGTGAGATTGCTGGGCCATATGGCAATCCTATACATAACTTTCTAAGGAACTGCCAAACTGTTTTCCACAGTGGTTGTACCATTTTACATTTCCACCAGCAAAGGATGAGTGTTCCTATTTCTCCGCATCCTTTCCAGCACTTGTAGTTTTCTGCTTTTTTTAATAGTGGGTATGAAATGCTATCTCATTGTGGTTTTGATTTGTATTTCCCTAGAAGCTAATGATGTTGAGTATCTTTTCATATGCTTTTTGGTCATTTGTATATCTTCTTTGGAGAAATGTCTAAGTCTTTTGCTCATTTTTTAATTGGGTTGTTTGTCTTTTTGTTCTTGAGTTAGGAATTAATTTTAACTGGAAGATTTATGAAGACCTATAGAGTGGAGAGACCCTGAGCAGGGTCTTAAACAAGACGCAACATTTGATGTGCAGGGATGAGAGAAAAGGCTTTTCTTCACAAAACTATACTGATGGTAAAGTCCAAGGAAATAAGAACTAGGGTGGAATAGTCAAAGAAAATGTACATGAGTGGTGAGGCCTAAGAATAAGGAAGAAAGGAGAGGGGGAATTGTGACAGGCCTGCTGAGGTAGATTGGGGTCAATCCTGGAAAGGCCATTAATGCTCAGGAGGAGCCAGCAGTTAACCTTCAGGACCAATAATTATCAAAGAATGGTCACTTGGGGGAGGGGCAAGCATTTAATAGACAGACTCCTTGTCATTACGCAAGACTGGTTGAATCCAATTCCTGAAGGTCAGGCTCAAGAATGTGCATTTTAGATAAAAGAGAAAAAAAGAATGTGCATTTAAACAAACTCTCCAGAAGAGTCTTGCAAACACTAAAATAACCCCATGAGACCTCTACTTGGGCTCAGGTTGATACAATTGCATTCTTTTTAAAGAACTGATTGTATATCCAAACCTGCAATATAAACTGACTGTCTCTCTGCTTTATAAAGAATCTTTAGGGTTTGTTCATAAGGGCTCATTTTCCATGATATGTTTTTATGAAAGTGAATGATGCACATGCCTCAAAATTGCAAAATAGGAACAGACACTTTTAGGAAGAGTTATTAGCTTCCTTATTGGTGTGGGAGCTGGCAAAGGAGCTGCCCTGCAACGAGGTGCTGGTCACCTTCCAGGCTGGCCGTGACCACTGAAGCTCCTGGACCACTGGCTGGAAAGGTCAAAGCCATATTTTACAAAGCTCAGCTAGTTCAACAAAAACATCTTGCTGAAAAACCTCAAGTACTCTGTAAATAGACTTCCAGGGTTTTCTTGAAAGGTTTATGAGAACTCCACGGCTTAGCATGAAATTATGTGAGTAAAAGGACCAGAGTGCACCCTTTGAAAGGGAGGCGGAGTGTGTCTTTGTAAACCTGTGCTTAGCCATCCACATAAAAACGCAGGCTCTGGGGTCAGGAGGACCTGGATCCAAATCACAGCTCTTCCATTTACTGGCTGTGTGCAGAAGCAAGTTCTTTAATTCCTCTGAGCCTCAGTTTCCTTGTGGTTATAACACCTACTTCTCAAGGTTAAATTAAGGGTTGTTCTTTCCGCAGGATATCTGCACATCTTATGACTACACCTCTTCAGGTTTTCACTCAATTGTCACTTCTCAATGAGGCCTTTGCCGAGCTCCATATTTAAAATTGCAAACAACTCCCCAATCCTACACTTCTTATCCTCTTTCCAAGATTTATTCTCCTTAGTACTTATCACTATATAAGACACTATATATTTTAGTGTTTTTATCTTCTTTATGTCTCTCACACTAACATTTAAACAACACAAGGGCAGGGATTTTTGCCTGTTTTAATTATTGCTATATCCCCTGTGCCTGGAACAGTGCTCAGAACATAATAAATGCTTAATAAATATTTGTTGAACGAATGCATGGATGATTAATGGTTAGTTGATATGAAGATTCCTGGCCCAGAACTTCTGGTTAATATGACGTGAGTTCATGCTTCCACTACTCGTCAGTGCCAAATACCCAGCAATAACAGATAAACTACAAAAAGAAAAATATTAAAAGCCTAACTGTGTTACATAAGATGTTAACATTAGGGGAAGCTGGGTAAAAGGGATATGAGAACTTTACTATCTGTGCAATCCTTCAGTACTCTAAAATATTTCAAAATAAAGAGGAAAAAAAAACAGAACCATGGTTCAAAAAACAAGATAGCCATCTCTGTGGGCCAGAAATAGAACAGAAACACACAGTAGTAATCAGGGGATAAAGTTGTGGCTCACCAGGCTCTTCACCACGACAGCTGAGAGTTGAATTTCTGGGGGCAATGGAAATCAAATGTGGCAAGGACCAGAGAGACTCAAGCTTACTAAAACCGCGAGTCCGAGGTAGGACTCTCCTATCCCTAAAGCAGGGGTTCTTAACAAGGGGTCCATGAGCTTGAATTGAAATTCAAAAGAACATTATTTTTGTGGGGATGTGTTGGTGCGGGTGTGATATATTTATTAACTAATACACATTATAGTAAAGGGTCTGTGGTTTTCACCTGACTGGCAAAGGGGTCCCTAAAGGGAGGCTTAAAATCACACCACCTGTTACCCAGAGCTGTGGTTTGTATAAAGCTTCATGAGGGAGCAGATCAGCTGTGCAACTAGGACTTGGACCAAGCCTCGTGCTATTGATTCACTTCTAGAGAAGTATAGAAAAGCAATATTTGAAGAGACAATGGATGAGAATTTTTCAACATAAAAGACAGAACACTGGATCTGATGGAAAACACCAGGAGGCCCAAAAGAGAAGTGAAAATAGAAGTGTACTTGCCTAAAAAGTGCAGAACATCAAGGATACAAAAAAAATCTTCAAAGCTACTAGAGGAAAGGGATAGATTACCTACCCTGGAAAAAATAATGAGACTGATGGCAGGAAACTCAGCATCAATCACCTCTTCCAGAAGACAACAAACACCTTCAAAGAGCTGAGGGGGGAAATGTTTAACTTAGACTTCTATATCCTGTACAATTAGAGTGAGAAAAATAAAGACATATTCAGACCCAGAAAATTTTTGAACATTTCCTATCTATAGATTCTTGCTGCAAGAATCTGTCCATCAGATTCAAAGACTGTCCATCAGTAAGGAGAAAAGAAAACACAAAATAAAATGATAGAACTACATCCAAAGAGTAGTGTTTTAGTTTGTTAACGCTGCTGGGAGCAAAATGCCAGAAATGGGTTGGCTTTTACAATGGGAATTTATTTGGGGTAAAAATCTTTTAATTCCAAGACTATGAAAATGTCCAAATCAAGGCATCATCAGAGATGCTGTCTTACCAAAGGTTGGCTGCCAGATCCTGGACTCCTGCCACACAGCAAGGTAAAATGGCAGGTCTGCCAGTCTCTCTCTGCTTTCTCCCCCAGGCTCACTTTCTCTTTCAGCTTCGAGTTGCTCTGTGGGGCTAGCCTTTTGGGGGTCTCATTGCTTTGGCTTCTCTACTGATTCCAGCCTCTGACCTCTCTCTCAGCTTCTTGGGGTTTCTCTGTCTTTCTGCAGCTGTTGGAGATCTTGGATTCCTGTCTCACATGGCAGGGTAAAACTGACAGCTCTCTTTCTCTGTTTATGGGTCTACTTTCAATTCTCAGTTTATATAAGACTCCAGAAAAGGATGGAGACACAACCTGGGTCACGCCTTACTGATGTAGTCCAATCAAAGGACCTAACGTGATTTAATCAAAAGTGATCTAATCAAAAGTCCCTTAACTGAATTTAATGCAATCAATGGGTCCCATAACCACAGGAATGGATTAGTTCTAAGAACAGGATCTTTTCCGGAATTCACAGGAAACTTCAAACTGTCACAAGTAGTAATCAAATTAATTGTAAACAAATTAAACTTATCTATTAAAAGCTGGAGATTATCATATTGGATTTTTAAGACATCCAGCTATACACATTTCAAAAGAGACACATCTAAAACACAATGGTATAAAATATTGAAACTAACTGGACCAAAGGAGATATGACAGCCACATATAAATCAAATAAAGTTGGCACAGTAATATTAGTATTAGATCAAAACAATTTAAGGCAAAAAGCATTAGATATAAATTATACTAGATAATAATTAAATGAACCTCCTCCAAGAAGATATAACAATCATAAACTTGTGTCTGCTTAACATTAACTAAAAATACATAGAATAAATACTGATATAATCACCAGGAGATCAGAAAACCTGTAATCTCATAATGGGAAACTTAAAAATCATCTTAATCAGAAATGATTTAACAATCTTGAGCATATATACGTATACAGATACACACATATACACACACACAGGGATACATGTAAATATCTGTATTAGTCAGCCAAAAGGGGCCTGATGCAAAATACCAGAAATCTATTAGCTTTTATAAAGGGTATTTATTTGGGGGTAGGAGCTTACAGTTACCAGGCCATAAAGCATAAGTTACTTCCTTCCCAAAGTCTATTGCCACGTGTTGGGGCAAGATGACTGCTGATGTCTGCCAAGAGTTCAGGCTTCCTGGGTTCCTCTCTTCCCTGGGCTCATTTCTCTCTAGGCTCAGCTGCCTTGCTCTCTCCACAAGGCCAGCTGTAGACTATCAGGCAACCAGTTCTGTCTCTCTCCCCAGGGCTTGATTCTCTCCAGGCTCAACTGCTCTGCTCCTCTGTGTGCTTACTTCCTGGGCTCTAGCTCAAAACTCCAGCATCAAAACTCCAACTAACTCTTCTGCTCTGCCGTGTAGTTTTATCTGTGAGTCACTGCCCCCAGGGACTCCCAGGACAGTCCCTGGGCAGGGACTCAATGTCTTACTGATGTGGCCCAATCAAAGCCTTAATCATTATTTAATCAACTAAAAGTGAAACCTCTGAGTCCAATACAATCTAATGTGCAAACAGGCCAGTTTACAAACATAATCCAATATCTATATTTGGAATTCATAAACAATATCAAACCGCTACAGTATCTAACATAGATAATATATATGCTTCACCTGGAAATCTCTCCCTGCCTTATTAATCTGACATAGACTCCTCACAGTTTAAGACTGAATCCTGCCTGGGTCTCTTGGGAAGAATTAGTCATTTCAACTCTGGGCTTCCTTAATATCACCCAATACTTCATATAGCATTTATCTTAGTATTTGTAGTAATTTACTTATTTGTCTCCACTAGACTTTTTTTTTCTAATTAATTTAATTTATTTATTTCTCCCCCCTTCCCCTGTTGTTTGTGCTCAATGTCTGCTCTCATATGTCTGCTTGTCTTCTTTTTAGGAGGCACCAGGAACTGAACCCCAGGACCTCCCATGTGGGAAAGAGGCACCCAATCATGTGAGCTACCTCCACTCCCCACTTGTGTATCTCTCATTGTGTTGTCCTCATTGTGCCTCCTCATTGCATCATCTTGTTTCATCAGCTTGCCATGCCAGCCCATCATGCCAGCTCACTCTCTTGCTTGTCTTCTTGGAGACACCAGAAACCAAACCCAGGACCTGTCATGTGCTAGGCAGGTGCCCAACTGCTTGAACCACATCCATTTCCCTCCACTAGACTTTGAGCCTCATGTCAGGTGCTGGTGTCTTAACCATCTCCATAATTCCAGTGCCTGGCACATATTACATTGTTGGTAACTGCTTGTTGAATGAATAAATTCATAGTTCCTGCCCTTAAGAAGCTCACAAAGTAGAATAATAAGCAGCTAAGATGCATTTGTAAAGTCTAGGTGGGGAGCACTTTACTAACAGCCTTACAGGTTGTGTGCCATTAGTCATCACTGCATCCCTATGAGGTAAGTGTTAGGATTATCTTCCTTTACAGATGAGAAAATTGAGACCAGGGAGATCTTGTAACTTGTTAATAAATGGCAGAGCTAGGGTTTGACTACAAATTATCTGATCTCAGGGTATGAGCCTGCCACCACCATGCCATGCTATTCATATTTTGTATATGAAAATACAATCATTAATAGAAAACAGCATTTACCCAGCACCTATTGAACCAAGAAGACAATAAAGCGAGTGCTTTTATGCTAAAAAGCTTAGGTGCACAAATGTTTATCTTCACAAACTGTAAAATGACCATCACACCTTCCTCTTTTCCCTGTGACCTCTCCCACTTCTATGAAAGGATGAGTTGGGTGGGAGATGAGGCAAGAAACAAAGCAGTCACTTTCCTCAGAGTACGGTTCCTTTCTGAGTCTGTGGGGATTGCTCCAGAATCCCACTGGCTTCCCTAAAATCCTGATCTGGGTCAGGATTCCAGAGCAGTGCCCTGACTCTCTGACCCATTGGGCTTGCTGCTACTAAGGGACCATGTAGACAACTGGGCAGCTGCTTCTTTCCTCCATATTAGCCAGAAACGTCAGCTATAGGTCAATAGATGGATTCCGGGAAAAACGAAAGCTATCTACTTCTCAGTCCTCATTATCATGAAAACATTATGAAATACTTTATATTTTTTGGTGCTTGGATCATATGGGTTATGAGCTAGCAGATATACACAATGGGCATATTAGCTTATTTCCACTCAAGAAAGAGTCACAAAGAAAACATTGCTTTATTTGAGCAAATACGGGTCAACTTCTCTGAGGTCTGATGTCTGGGAGCCCTCGTGCTCCATCCCAGTGTCACTGAGAAGTAATTTTACAGCTTATGCTGCCCACCATGTTTGTTTTATGGTACATTTGACCACAGTTTATGAGACAATTTACCACTGAATAATTTTTACCCAAATGTAGAAGCTGGAGACACTTTAATTTGTGCCTAACTTCAAAGCTGAAGTGGTTAAGGGCTGAAGTTGAGCAATCGAGCAGTTGGCAGGGTGAACATTGTAAAGCCTTTGCAAAATTTAGAGCACAAATTCCTGGCCAGTAATTTAACGTCAATGAACCCTTTTAGGAAACCATCTTAAAAAGTCCATCTGGTTTTCGAGGTGGATCTCTTAAGTTTCAAAATTGGTGAGAGAGATAATAATCAAAATAACAATACTCTGTTTTTAGTCAAGAGGGTTAGAGTTTAAAAATGTATTACCAATTTCATCCTGACAAGCACTTTAAAGTTTTATTCTCCCCAAATTACAAATGAAAAAAATTAAGTTCCAAAAAAAGAAATGACTTATTTGAGCAAAATTATGTAGTTAAAAAGTAGTAGAGGCAAGACTAAAACCTAGATTTGCTTGTCTAATCCGACACCCTTTCCACTATGCCAGAGTCTGTCTCTGCCTTATATCTTATTTTGTGTTTATTTTTAAATGACTTCAGCTATGGCTTTCTTAGCCAAAGAGCTAGAATCTCTGCTATGTTTCATAAGAGAAGAATGGTCAGAAGGTACTTAAGCTGAGAGGGATCTTAAAGGCCATCTGATCCTGGTCTTTAAGATGAGAAAACCAAAGCCTAGAGAGATGGGGTGAGTTGCTGATATTAGAGGCAGGGTCAGAACCCAGATCTCATTTCCAGCCTTTCTGGTACTCCCTGATGCTTTGTCAGAAACATTTCCCTTCCAAACTCTTGAAACTGTGCTTATTTACTCAACCTACATTTACTCAATACTTGCTACGGGACAATTCATGGTTTACTTACTGAGAAAACAAAGATTTATAATACGAGAACACTTAGTCCTGTTGGGAAGATAGACACATAAACAGTTATACTTATTATGTTGGAGGTTTACACAGATGCACAGATGGAATGGATTGGCTAAGAGGGAGCAACTAATTAGGAAGTAAGAGTCGAGTTTTCACATAAGAGAAGAAGTTTGCCAACCAGATAATGGAGAAAGGGGCTTTGCACACAGAGGGAATGAATTGTGTAAAGGAATTAGGGATATGAGAAAACACTAAAAGGAACATGCAAGTCCTTATCGTAGCACAGAGGAGAAGCGACTGGAAAATAAGGGGTCAGATGAAGGCTTTGTATGTCATCTTAAGGAGTGTGGGCTGTCTCCTCAAGCAGATGAAGAACTATTAAAACATGAAAAGCAGCAGATATAATTCATAGGTGGGCTCTGGCAGGCGAATATTATTGTCCCCCACTTTAAAAATGGGAAAATGTTGCAAATATTCTCTCTGTCCTGATTTTGTGATAATCAGGGTAGGCTAAACATTCGCTATATCAGAAACCATGCATGAGTCCCCAGACCTAGTTTTTCTCCCTAGGTCTGGTTTTTAGAGTGCTAGTGATAAACTAAACCTGATTTATTATATGACTATCCTGTATAGGAAAAGACTGTAACTTTGGGTATCTTTGGTCAACCTTAAGAGATATAGCAGGGGGGCGGATGTGGCTCAGGTAGTTGGGTGTCCATCTGCCATATGGAGGGACCTTGGTTTGATCCCTGGGACCTCCCAGTAAAAGCTAAAAAAAGAAAAATATAGAAGGCTCATGGGCCACTAGGCCCTGCGAGCTACTCAGCAAGATGATGACGTAACAGGAGAGTGACACAAGGGAAAGCCAAGACGAGATGCGCTGAAAAACCAGGAACTAAGGTGCTGCAGGCGGTAGGACGCCTCTCTCCCACAACAGGGGTTCTGAGGATTGAATCCTAGTGAATACAGGAGGAGAAGGATGAGAAGAGAGGGCAGGAAACAGACACAGAGAGTTGCCCAGCAAATGGACACAGAAACAGCAAAAAGCGGGGAGAGGGCTAAAAATGGATAAAAGTAAATAAATAAATAAATCCTTTAAAAAATGTTTAGGGGAGGAAGATACAGACTATAGTTAGTAGTAATACTTTGACGATGCTCTTTCATGATTTAACAAATGTTTCACAACAATGCAGGGTGTTTGTGGGAGGGTGATGTGTGGGAGCCCTGTATGATGTTATGCATGTTTGTTTTGTAAGATCACGATGTTTACTGAACACTTATAGTTTATATATGTTCATGTATGAATGATATACTTCAATAAATTGTTTTTTTAAAAAATGGGAAAGTGTCATGTTCACAGAAGATAAATAACATGCTCAGGCCCTCCAACCTGCAGGTAGACTAAGACTCAGGATTCTGAACCCAAGTCCAAGCTCTTTACACATCACCATGTGCCTCTCAGAAAAACTTTCAATAGGGAAAAACTGAGTCCTGAGTCATTCCTAAGATGTAGCGCTTGGAGAATATCGAAGCCATGAGGTAAGATGGCTCCTTACCTCATGAAATATTAATCTAGCCACTGCTTACTTCCAGAGCCTTTTTTCAGTTAGCCTGTAGAACTTATGTTTATTTTCCCCTTGCTTCTGAAAAACACACAAAAACAAGCATGCCTTACCCTCGGTTTACGTTTCCTTCTATATCTGGCCCTCATTGTTTAAGGTTTTTTCACATATTAACAAATGTTTGCATATTCCTTTTTATATGCTTGTGAATATGTTATTTTTAATATAAACTTTTTATTTTTTTGAAACAATTTCAAACTTAGAGAACAGTTGCAAAAATAATACAAAACTCATATAGAAAACTGCAACATACCCCACACCCAAAAACCCAGATCCACCAACCTTTAGCATTTTGCCACATTTACCATATTGATCTGTCTGTGTGTCTATCATCTATCTGTCTGTCTGCCTATCTATCTGTCTACCTATTTTCTAAACATTTGAGAGTAGGCACTATACACTATGCTCCTTGAACACAATCCTTCCATGTACTGTTACTAAGAACAAGGATATTCACTTATGTTACCACCTTAAGCACAGTTACCAAGTTCAAGAAATTTAACTGATACAAAAGTTACAGTCTATATTCCAATTTTTCCCCAATAATGTCCTTTTGGGAATTTTCTATTGCTTATTTTATATATTTTTAGATTTTGTGTCTAAGCAGCTATGTCTCTCCCCACTTTTGCCTTTCTTAAAGTCAGATTGCCAGTTTACCTACTCTTACTTTCTTCCTGAAGAATTATGACCTCATAATTCTGTGCTAAAAGCAACAAAAATTTTTTTAAAAAACTGTTTTTCCCCTCAAAAATGAAAAACAACAACAACAAAAAAACAACCAACCAAGTTTTTTTTTTTTTACCTGTGACCCTTTTGTGGTTTGTGTTGACCAGAAGGGCAATAAAATACAGTGTGAAGAAGAGGCTGCTCTCTCCAACTCTTAAAGGAACAGCTCAAACAATAACCAAAAAACAACCCAGATTATCTCTCAGGCTTTTTGTGTATGTATGGATTACCATCCAGAAAGACCTTTGTCTCTAGAGTCTTTCCAAAGGTCAACATTTCTAACCTACCCTTTCTAGATGGTTCTGGGATCCAAAACAAATTTTGTCTATTCTTTCTGCTAAAAATTATATTTATTCTATGTTTTGTTCCACCTGTAATATATTTTCTGCTTTTTGTGGAATTACAGATCAGGATAGCAACTCAGTCCAAAGTTTTATATCCACAGCATCACCATCAATTATGGCCAATGTATTGATAGCATTCTACCTGGCCTAGGCTAGATGCTCAATAATTGCTAGTAAATTACTCAAATGCTTGACTCCCTTCTCTAGCATCTTGGGTAAAAACTGAAAAAAGAAAAAAAAAAAAAAAGAGTATATAAGCCATCTATGTAAAGTTGAGCAATTTTTCAAAAAAATGTTAAAAAATGCAATTAAGAAAATAATTACCAGGCTACTCAAGATCCAGCTATAAAAATAGAATGTGTTACATCAAGTAATTCACCATACTAAGTGATTCATTAAAGGAAATTTAACATAGTAAACTAATTTCATATGAATTGGTAGAGCTAAAGATCCCGATGGGGATGGAGAAGCAACCCAGGGATTAGCAATAGCGGGAACCCACTGTCACCCCTAAGGATGGCAGGACAAAGGAAAGAAGTGGGGTTATCAGAACTTAGAAGCCAGAGCTCCACAGAGGGAGGTGGGTGCCAGTGTGAGATGACAACATGGAGAAGCACAACTATTGTGGAAATGCTGTCTAAAGCAAGCCGAGAGGGACAGAGAAATACCCGTTCTTCTTTCTTCCTCCCACCAATAATTATTGGTTAGTGCTTCCCATTAGCCAATCCTAATGGAGTGACAGAGAACAAGAATACATGAGAAATGTGCTTTACATGGCTTAGATCCTTGTAATACAAAGGAGAGCATGGGGTGTGGTGAGTGGGTCTGAGATGAAACAAGAAAACGGCAGAAATGGATATTTATAACTTCACTTTGAAGAGAGAGACACAGTTAAAATTCTGGCCTATTTACTTTTTTTTTGTAAGATTTATTTTTTTTATTTATTTCTCCACCCCCCCATCCCCCACCCCCCACTCAGTGTTTTGCGCTCACTGTCTGCTCTCTGTGTGTTCTTCTGTGTCTTCTTGTCTTCTCTTTAGGCAGCACAGGGAACCAATCCTAGGACCTTCTGGAGTGGGAGAGAGGTGCTCAATCTCTTGCACCATCTCAGCTCCCTGGTCTGCTGTGTCTCTTATTGTCTCTCCTCTGTGTCTCTTTTTGTTGTGTCATCTTGCTGCACTAGCTCTCTGCACGGGCCAGCACTCCTGTGCAGGCCAGCACTCCTGTGTGGGCCAGCACTCCATGTAGGCCAGTACTCCACATGGACCAGCTTGCCTTTCACCAGGAAGCCCCAGGAATCAAACCCTGGACCTCCTATATGTAGACAGGAGCCCAATTGCTTGAGCCACATCCGTTTCCCTGCCCTACTTACTTTTCATCTTCATTTACGTATTTTTCATTTGCATAATAGATATCATATAGGTTTTGCAAAGTGGTGTCCTTCTCTTTTCATTCTTTATTATTTCATATGTGTTTTTCCATATCAGTCAAACTTTTTTATAAACTTGGTTTTTATAGATGTATAATATTACACTTTAATTGGCATACTATAACCTATTTAACCATTGCTTTATTATCAGGCATCAAAAATGTATCCAACAAAACAATCTTCAAAAAGAAGAAAAAACTGGAAGACTTTAACAGATTTCAAGATTTACTATAAGACTACATTAATTAAGACAGTATGGTATTGGTACTAATTTAGAAAAATAGACCATTTAAACAGATAATAGAGTCCAGAAATAGACCCACACATATAGGGTCACTTGATTTACAACTCTGCAATTCAGTAGGAAGAAGGACATCTTTTCAATAAATGGTACAGGAGAAGCTGAATATTCATATGGAAAAAAATAAACCTTGATCCCTACCTCACACCATGCACAAACATGAATTCACAGAAGATTAAAACCTAATGTTAAAGCTAAAACAATCAAGCTTCTAGTGGAGGATATCTTCCTGACTTTGATGTAAGCAAAGATGTATTAAATAGAAGACCAAAAGAACTTAACTTAAAAGAAAAAAAAATTGATAAAATGAACTTTATTACAATAAGAATTTCTCCTCATCAAAAGGAATCATTAAAAAGTGAATAGGCAGGGGGGCGGATGTGACTCAAATGGTTGGATATCCGACTCCCATATGGAGGGACCTGGGTTCGATCCCCAGGACCTCCCGGTAAAAATAAAAGAAAAATATAGAAGGCGCGCCGTCAGGCCCCGCAAGCAGGTGAGCCCCCAGGCCCCATGTGTGGCTGCACTGTCAGGCCCTGCCGAGCTATGCAGCAAGATGATGACATAACAGGAGGGTGACGCAAGGGAGAGTCAAGATGAGACACACTGAAAAACCAGGAACTAAGGTGGCGTGGGTGGTGGGATGCCTCTCTCCCACATCGGAGGTTCCCAGGTTTGAATCCTGGTGAAGACAGGAGGAGAAGGAGGAGAAGAGAAGGCAGGAAACAGACACAGCGAGTTGCCCAGCGAAAGGACACAAAAACAGCAAAACGGGGGGTGGGGGGTAAAAATGGATAAAAGTAAATAAATAAATCTTTAAAAAAAAAAGTGAATAGGCAAGTCACAGACTGGAATATATTTGTAATATATACATAGAATACATACATGCAACAAATTTGTAATATCCAATAAGTAACTCATATCCAGAATATATAAAGAACTCCTTCCTACAAATCAATAGGAAAACCACAAATAACCCCATTTTTTAAAAGGTCAAAAAGACTTGAAAAGGCAGTACACAAAAGAGAATATTCAAATGGTCAAACACATGAAAATGTGTTTGATTTGATTAGTTATCAGGAAATAAATTCAAGATAAAACCACAATAAGATACTATTACACATCCACCAGAATGGCTAAAATTAATAAGATTTACTGTATCAAGTGTTGTCAAGGATGTGTTTTGCAGTATCAATTAAAACTGAGACCCAGCAATTCCAATCCTGGTATTTACTTAAGAAAAGGAAAACATATGTCCACCAAAGACATGTATATAGCTGCTTTTTCATAGTAGTACCAAACTAGAAACAATATGTGTCCATCAACAGGAGGCTGGATAAACAAATTGTGATAGATTTATACGATGGAGTAGAACACAGTAATAAAAAAAGAACAAACTATTGCTAAACAATAAAATGGATGAACCTTACAAACATTAAACTTAATGAAAGGATCAATCACAAAGGAATGCCTACTATATGATTCTATTTATATGAAGTTCTTGAATAGGCAAAATTAATCTATTTGATCATATGGGTTATTGGGTAGGAAAAGTCATGTGAGAATCTTCTGGGGTACTGGAAATGCTCTATATCTTGATTTGGATCATGGATAAATGAGTATATACATGTGAAAAATTTATTGAGCTGATTTGTTTATATTACTGTAAGTAAATTACACCTTTAAAATGTATCAAAATGTTCCCTTGGATTAATAAAATGATAATGTACCTCTTTGTACATTGATCTTAACCCACATGTATGTCTACGTAAGTGGAGAGGCAGTGTAGCATGGTGCCATGCATGGCAGCTTTGAAGTCAGACTGCTTTGGTTTAAATTCTGGCTCTGCAAATTACCAGCTGTGTGAGTATGGACATGACATGCCAACTCTACCTTTTTTTACTCTTACCTTCATCAGTAGAATGAGGATAATAATGCTATCTACCTCATAGGGTTTAATGAAGTTTAAATGTTCTACCGTGTAAGGCAATTTAATATTACCTGTATACACTATTAGTATAGTTAAGTGTTAGCCATTATTAGTGAAATTACTGGATTAAAGAATATTGACATTTCAAAGGTTCTCAATACATGCCTAGAAATTTCTTTCCAAATGGTTTGTACTGGTTTACACTTCAACCAGCAGTCTATGAGAAGGCCTGGCAGAAACTTTAATGAAGAAAATAATGTTCAGATGTCAGTGAATGTTAATGAAAGAACATATCAATTTGGTTAGGCATCAACCACCAAGATAAGCAGTTTTAAGATAAGCACAGGACAACTCTGCAGAAGGCTGGGTGCGGTGATTTAAAACTAACTTGCTTTTGTAAACTCCTTGTTCTACAGATAACATCTTGAAGTTGCTGTCACCATTTTGGGCACCTGTTTTTCATTTTGAGCCCCATTCTTACTGACTTGCTTCCCCAACCCCTCTCCAACATTGCTACAACCTACAGGGGATCATCTTATCTTGCCCTATCACCCTTATTATGGAGTTTCCAACAACTGCTATCAAGCCTCTTTCTTAAATAGATGGTAGAAGAGAGGATTCCAGAGAGAGGAATTAGTATAAACAAAGACACAGAGAACTTTTATTAAAACTGAAACCTATGCCCACCCTGGGCCTGAGCAATTCCACTACAAGAAATTCACTTAAAAGAAATGAAAGCATATGCTCTCATGGTGGTAAGAGGGCTGATGTGCCTGAAATACAGGGTGCATGAGGTGGAGAGTATGATAACTCAGTCATCTCACGCCTCTCACCACCTACCCCTCCCCCACTCACTCTCCATGTTCTAGCCAGTATAAATTACTTACCATTCCTGGATCCTGCTCTGCTTCCTTTTGTCTCTGAAACTTTGTGCATGCTCTTCCCTCTGCCTGGAAAGCCATTCTCAAGTGTTGTCAATTGGCTGGTTTCTAAGGTCCTTGGGACCCAGTAGCACATAACCAAGCCCATATCCCCTAAAAACAGGATGATTGAGAGACTAAGGCATTCAGAGAGACCTCTCAAACCTGGAAAATTGAGTTCCAGATTAAGGCTTTTAGGGGGCTCCTCCCTGCTTTTAGGATCCAGGTATAGAGACATGTGGTCCAAAGTATCCTGGCCCTGATTGCCAATCTCTCCTCACTTCCCCGTCATACTATAATTTCCAATCACACAGAACTTCTTTCAGACCCTCGAATTTGACATACTCTTGCCACTGAGCCTTTCCACGTGTGTTCCCTCTACAGGAACACTCCTCTCTCTGCTACTCTTCTAGGTGGCTGACCTCTCTTCATCCTCATGTCTTGGCCTAAATGTCTCTTCATCAGGGGAATATCCTGTGAGCTCCTACATTTGAGTAGCTACTTCCCCACCCAATATACTCCCACAGCCTCCTGGCTTCTCTTTATCATAATATCCACTATGCTTTATGGATTATTACTTTATTCATCCCTTCCTCACTAGAAGTTCTATGAGGGTAAAAATGGTATTTGTTTGATTCACCCCTTCACCTCCAAAGCCAAGTTCATGATCTCCAGCAACTTTGATCTCCCTTATTTACGTAGTAAGTACTTAATATGTATTTGCTAAATGAATGAATGGTGAGTGCGTGTGCATGCACACACACACCCCTATGGACTTTGAAAAATGATAAATACCAGATGTGCTAATTACTCTCCATTTGTTTTCTCCCCCAAATGCATTTTCTGCCCTTCTTTGCCGTATTCCATGCTCCAGGAAGCCGATCACCTCAGGTTGCATCACTTTTGCAATCTAACTTCCAGTTGTGTTTGGCCTACACAAGGCACCAACAAAAAAATGACAAAGAGAGATCAGAGAAAGGCTTGGGCACTTCTTTTCTACTCCCTTTTTGCTTTGGTGCCTTTTTTTCAGGCAGCTGTGGCTTTGTATGACTGCAATTCCTGCTGAAGTCGCTTTTCAGGGCTCTTATAGGATTTTGATTCACTATTTCTTCCACTTGCTCCTTAAGTCCCAGGGGAGATAATGGCTTCTCACTGTTACCACTCTCTGGGTCCCTCAAAATACCTTGTTTGCCCTCTTAACTCTGTCCACACTCTATAGGCAGTCCCTTAATTAGACAGCTCTTCAAACTATCCAAATGAATTCTGGTTACTGCAGACACCCCAACAATGTACTTGACAAATGGAGATTGTCTTTCTCTCCTCTCCCCATTTGCCAGCCCTACTTTTGGGGCGGCACTTCTGGGCTCCCTCAGTTGCCCGGCACTTAGCAATCTACTTACTGGGATCTCTCTCCTCCACTGGGCAATGAATGCCTTGAGGGCAGAAAAAATATCTTATCTCTATATCCCCAGTGTTTAAGACAGAACCTGGCTTGCAATAAATGCTTAATCCAATAATTTCTTTTAACTCCACCTCATCTATAAAATGAAGCAATTGAACTGAACTATCTCAAAAATCATTTCTAAGCTGTTCTAAGCAACTAAGGCAAAGAAAATGTTCTTTTTAGAACTTTCCTTCTAGAAGAGTTACTTGGGAAAATGCAAACACATTTGCCTTTTCTGGGATGATTCTGGGGCTGTCTCCATTGGAGTAGATGCCTTAGGAAGCCCATGTTGAACAACATATTGGGGAAAAGATTTACCACAACATATAATAGTTCAGATCAGATTTAATAGACCAGTAAATGACTGCTTAATGAGGACATTTGGTTACTGTTACATTGTTTCCTAAGGGACTTTGTTCTGTTCTACCACAGGCTGCAAAGGGTTATAAAGCACAAGCCTTCCAAATTTGATAAAAAGAAAAAATTCAATCCTTTTTGGAAATTGCTCTTCTTAAGTGATAGTCTGAAAACAAACCTCAAACATTTTCTTTTCTAGGCACTTCCTTCAAGTATTTTTGAGAAAGTTTGGCTTGACTTACAAGGAAACCCCTTAATTGTCCCTTAAAAGTGGAATTGCGTCATTGTGGATAAGACATGGTGTTCAAATAGCTCCCTGGGGCCTGGACTCTTGGAAACTCAGCAGGATTTTAATTGTAAGCAGACAATTTGTTTTGGATTGTATGCAGAGCATGAAAATATAACTGCTATAGGATCTAACAACATATAAGGGGATTAAAGTTTAGTATTTCTCTTTTGAAAAGCCAAAATTTATTATTACAGCCTAAGCACCTTGAGGCGCAATGCCAGTCTTGTTCACTTCTATATCACCATAGCCTGACATTATTGCCTAGATCATCCATGCCCAATAAAAATACTGTATTTTATTCATTCTGTGACATACGTCTTTTCATAGTTTAACATATCTGAAAACAGAATGCCCCAAATAATGGATGGTATGTCATAGATTAATCAGCTTTTTCTTTTTCAGTGGTATATAAATTGCTTATTACAGTTGATGGTATCTTAGATTCAGTGAAATGTGGAATGTTGAGTGCCTATGGTGAGCCAGATGCTGTGTCAAGCCCTTTAGTGAATTATTCATTACACCACATAACTCTTTAAGGTGGGTGTTATTATCTCCATATGATGGATAAGGCTGAGTACAGTGTAGTAAATTGTCCAAAGTCACAATTTCCTCCAGGAGAAACTGACTTGGAACTCAAACCCAAGTCTGATTCCAAAGCCCATAATCTTTCCATTACATTGTGCTATCTCCCAGCAAAGACTTCAGATAAACATATATTAGAATACATACATTAAAATCTGGGATACTTCATCAACAATTTTAACTTTCTGTATCTCAGCAGTCCTTAATTCAAGCAATAAATGCATTCCTGAAGCATTCTCAAAGGTAATCAAGGCACATTAGTTTATATTCTTGGTGACAAAGTGACAGAAATGCATCTCAAAACAAATTAAGCAAAAGTGGAATTCATTGGAAGGATCCATGAGTATGTCACAGCTTGAAGGTTAGATGAAGGTTGGATCTAGCTAGGGTTCAGGAACAAATGGAGCAAGGGACTCAGATGCTTATCAGACACTATCTTGTCTCTGCTTCTCTCTGTGCACAGCTTCATTCTTGTCTTTTACTATAAGCCCATGATTCCCACAAGGCAAAACCATGGCCCAGAGTGCATCTTAGAGTTTCATCTATATGACACATATTGACCCAACTGTCTCAAATGCAAACCTAAAATCTTAAGGTATGGAACCATGGGTCCTGGTTCAAGTCTCCACACCACTTCTCTCCTCCCAGACCAAGCAACTGGTGCCTGAGATGGAGACACACTACACTAACCTGCACTAACCTGGCAGCTCCCACAGTAACTATGTGAATAGAGCTGGGGAGAGAAGGGTCAAGTCCCAGAAAGCAAATGTTGTAGGAAGAAAATCCCTAAATGTCTGTTTCACAAAGTCACCAAAGATGTCTGGATGCCGTGTTTATAGATGATCAAAGAAGAAAGGCAAAAGTATTCCAGCTGTGGACATTCGTGGGTAAGAGAATTCTAGATAGACCTTAAAGGGTGGCTAGGGTTTGTGCATGTGGAGATGTCAGGAGAAGGCTTTCCAGGTGGGGAAACAGCATACCAAATGCAGAGAATGCATAGTCTACTTAGGAGCAGATGATATAATAAAAGAAAAATATAACTATCAATTAAAATTAGTAACATGGAGGAAAAATATATATGAAGATGTGAGAAAGGAGACTTGACTTGAGGGATTTGGGACAGCTTCCTTTAAAAAGTGATATTTGGGCTGAGATCAGAAAGATGAGTAGGCAATATCTAGGTGATGATCAGGGATGCTGGAGGGAACAACTCTAGGCCGAAGGAAAACCTGTGCAAGAGATCCTATGGAGAAGCTACCATGGCAAGTTTGTGGAACTAGATGGACTAGCTGCTTCTGATCCAGTCTCAGTGAAAGCCCATGAAAGCCCTTTATGCTAACTTAATCATAAGTTACCTATTTAAAGTGCTTCTCTTACTCCCTATCACCTTCCCAATTATAATAGGGCACATTGCTGTGTCACCAAAGACATGTTGCTTGAGATACTGATCTCTCCAGCCCTGAGATAGCAGCCTCCTCCATTTTCTCCAGTGTGCCAGACAAAACCCAAAATAAAATAATTTTCTATATGTACCATGACGGAACAAAGGCTGGGAAGCACAGAAGAGGATAAAATACAAATATCTACTTTCAACTCTGGTCTCCTCGCTTTCATTTCCCTTCCAGGTGCCTCCACTCTATCTTCCAGTTCACCCTCCAGATATAAGAGAAACATTTGAGGGATACTGGTGACCTAGGAAAATATGATCGTTGGCATCCTCCCTGCCCTACTTGCTTTTAGTTTGGCATTTTTAGTTGCCCTCACACACTGATTCCTGTAGGCCTCTCTCTGCACACTCTTTTCTATGCTCCTTACCCATAATGAAGATCTTTAATGTTTCCCCTTCCCAGCCTTCTCCCCTACACAATGCTCCTGTCAAACAAAATTGTCTCATACTTCTGTGCCTTTCCACTTCTTCCCTCTTCTTGGAAAGCCCTGATCCAAATCCCTTGGCAACCTGGCTCTGAGGGATATTAGTAAGTATTACGCAAAATAATTAAATGCCATTGGGTTTGTGAGCAAATAAGATAAGGAAGTCCTGGGTTTAACAGAGTTCAATGGGGCCTTCAGAGCTCTAGACACGGAAGGTGCATTGTGAATTTCTAGGAAGGGTATATGTATTCTGCATTTCCCAAAGCTATTTAACCACAGAGCCATTGTTGCTGGGGCATCTGTGGGGCTAAAAATGCTTCCAATGACACATAGGTGGGAATTTGTGGAAATGTGGGATTTGAATTAAGGATGGAGAGAAAGGGAGTAAAGGAGGAGGAGGAAGAATGGGAGACAGAGGAGCAAAAGGAGGAAGAGAAGGAGCGCTCCCTGCCATAATGAAGTCTCCTCCTCCTAACCCCACCCCCTATCATCCTCTACAACCAATCCAGAGATTTGACAGATTGTCCCCACCTACAAGCACATTTTTTTCCTTTTGGCAGAGTCTCCCAGAATTGGGCTGTGTCTGAAGAATAAAAATAATGATAATAATATATTAAAAAAAAAAAAAAAGCCACCTCCTGCTGCTAATCAGGGACTTTGTTAATAACCATCCCCGAGGGGTGAAGGGTGACCCTCTCCTTTTCTGTCAAGGTCCCAGCTGCAGAAAGGCCTACCCACATTTGCAGGTGGGCTGTGATGATGCCTTTTGCAGCAACATTTCCTTTCTTATCTCAAACAATAGCTTTTCTTGGGCTGCTCAGCGTTCATTTAAGGGATGGGATTCAAAAGGCAGGTGGCTGTTGGCATCATTGCTGGATTATTCCACCAGGATTCTTTTGGCCACCAAGTCAAGATTAATGTTCCAACTAGAAAAAAACCAATCTATTAATATTAAAAATAATGCTCTTAATCATAGTTATCATATATTGAGCATCTTCCATGTATCAGGAGCAATGCAAAACAATCTGCATAGTGAGTGTTCAAAGAATGATGGCATGCTTATTATAAACATACCTTCTTTGTCCTCATAACTGCATGACCTGCCTCGCCAATCTGGGGTACAATTAAGGTCACATTTTCATTATTTAAAATTAAGATTAGCTTGGCCCTGGCCCCACTCTCTTTTTATTTCCTCCTCTTGAACAGCCTTCCCAATCCAAAAGTCCAGTACTAACATCTCTTATACAGAAAATGGGAAAGTCTGGTCCATATATGAGTGGCTCCATTTTCAGCAGCTCTAGCTTCTAACACTGCCAAGTGGGGTCATCAACAGTCTGGTCTTGCCTACTGAAGTTCACCCTCACAACCTGCCTCAGTGAAATCCTTGCTGTTTAGACCCTTTCAAAGCTGCACAGGTTTTGTTTTGTTTTGTTAAGGAAGAACAATACCAATTTCCCATGTAAATCTTGGCCAAGGATGCTCCGTGTCCATTCCCTCAACCATCCTCAAATGGCACCCATCAGCAGAACCACAGGCCACACATTTGGCCAAAATGAGCTTTCCTTTGCAACCATTTCCCTGGTCATCAGCCCCAAAATTTCCTCATGGCGAGTTCCTATTTAGTGATTCTGGTTCTTTCTCTCAGTAGACTGCAGTTGGGGCTATCTCTATTCATTGGAAAGAGTGTAATAAAGTTGAACCTCCAAAGAGAAGATCCAGATCTCAACACCTTTATGTCCACGGGCTGCTGGGTCTCTATGCAAATTTGCCTCCATCCACCTGGGTGATCCTCTCCACATAGTAAGGGAGGCGGGTGGCTTTCCTAAGCCACAAATAAAAGACTTTATTACAGAATTTCCTCCCACACTGGGTGCCCACTTGCCTTATGTTTGTATAACTAAGGGTTGCCATCAACTGAAGAGACTTTTTAGATCAAAGAGGAAGACTCTACTGGCTTCTAGGCTTTGTCTTACACAGGGAGACAACGTTTAAATGGCAGCTTATTATTATTATTATTATTACTAAAGTTTCTCTGGGTCCACCTAATCAGGCATTCCACTACATTTATACCTCTGTCCTTTCTCTGTCTGGGTTTCTGGTTCTTTCAGAGTCTTCTATGCTCTAAATGTGAGTCCATAACCCTCTGTTTTCTCTTTCTCTCTCCTGGCACCTGAATCCTAGCTTCCAGCATCAACTATATTGATAAATATACAGGTCTTACTCACCTTATCTGAGCTCTGTTTGGTTCTTTCCTAGAGTTTGGCTCTTAAACATCATCCAACACACCTTTACTAAATAAAATCCTTATCTCTAAATGCCAAAGAATGTCTTCATTTGTACATCTCCTGTTCATCTGAAACTCAGCCTGACTAAAACAGAGCTTTCCTTCCCATACATTCATTATATCACAATATTTCGAAAGCCTTAAATCATTTGAGTAGTAATGCTAAGTACAAAATCACATAAAATTTAATTATGGGCATGCAGTTTGTCTTGGGTCAAAAGTACCCTCTGGCTGTAGACCTGGGAAACTTACAAAACCAGTTATCTGCCTCAACATATAAAAGAGGGACAGACACAGTATAAACATTTGCATTACCATAAGAAGAAACTGGAAGGAATATAGGCATTATGTTAACCATAACACCTGGATAGCAGTCAGCCTCTTTCCCCAGCCACTCCTGTAATTGCCCAATGGGCTTATGAACAAAGTGGAGAGAGACCCACACTCAGCCCCTGATATGGCACCATTCACGGAGAAGATCAGCCTGCTCCCTGGTGTCAGGCTGATTACATTGGATCACTTCCATCATGGAAAGGGCAGCGATTTGCTCTAACTGGAATAGACACGTACTCCAGATATGGGTTTGCCTTCGCTGTATGCAGTGCTTCTTCCAAAACTACCATCCCTGGAATTACCAAATGTCTTATCCACTGCCATTGTAGTCCACACAGCATTGCTTCTGATCAAGGAACCCACTTCACAGCAAATGATATGCAGGAATGGGCATAGGCTCATGGAATTCACTGATCTTACCATGTTCCCCATCATCCTGAAGCAGCTGGATTGATAGAAATGTGGAATGGTCTTTTGAAGACTCAATTACAGGCCTCAACTGGGTGACAATACCTTGCAGGGCTGGGGCAATGTTCTCCAGGAAGCTATGTATGCTGTCCACTCTATGGTGCTGTTTCTCCCATAGCCAGGATTCATGGGTCTAGGATCAAGGAGTGGAAATGGGAATGGCACCACTCACTATTATCCCTTGTGTGGCAGTTTGATATTATTTATGAATTCCAAAACAAGATATAGATTATGTTTGTAAACTGGTCTGTTCCTCAGGGCATGATACCCTTTGATTGTATTAAATTCAAAGGTTTTACATTTACTTGATTATGTTAAGATTAGGGCTTTGATTCCACCATGTCATTAGAGTGTGGTCAGGATTGAGTCCCCACCCACCCCCCATAGGCTGATATAAATGGACACTCACTCAAGAAAACACATGGGAAGAGAGAGAGAGCTCTTTTATGTTTGATCCTGGGGCCCTGGGGAGAAATGAGCCATTTGCCTGATAGTTTGCAGCTGACCTTGTGAAGAGACCAGAGCAGTTGAGCAGCTGAAAAGGCCCAGGAAGAAGTGAGCCCTATGCCAGAAACTGATATAGGAAGTCCTGAGAGACAAGCCCCATGCCAGCCTACAGCTGAGATAGGGAAGAAGGTGGGCCCACGGAGCCTTAAGAGGAAGAGGTAGCCCAGGAAGGAGAGACCAGGCAGAGATCAGCAACCATCTTGCTTCAACACGTGGCAACTGACTTTGGTGAGAAAGCAACCTTAATTTGGACTCTTCAGGGCCTTGTAATTGTAAGCTTTTACACTAAATAAATACACTTTATAAAAGCCAACAGATTTCTGGCACTTTGCATTGACACCCCTTTGGCAGACTAATATAGTTACTGTTTTACACCAATAAGTTTAGGGTAATTTGTTATGCAATAGCAAATGGAAAACTCTCATTTAGGCATTAAAACATTGAGACTGTGAAAGAATAATATTTTTAAAAGTTATAAACATGTCTTCTGTTCAAGAATAAAGTGAGCACATGCCCCAAATTAATCTTACTCATTATAAAGGAACCAGCAGGTTAGTAAAGATTGTTCATAAAACATTTGCAACATTAAGTTCTCCTATGCACTGAAGAAAGAAAGTTAGAATAAAACTGCTAGATTAAATACAAAACTGGTTAATGTCCTACAAGGCAATCAAACCACAATCTTTGGGCCTATCTTTTTTCCAAAGCAAGAATCATTTGTGTCTATGCTGGAAAAAAATCTACAGGTTATTATGTTACTTCAAAGAGTCTGGGCCTTAAATAATAGTAAATAGTATATTGGACAATGGTGCATTCCCATAGAAAATCAAATAATCATTTAGTAGGGCTATTAGACAATGTTTCAACATGATATTAAAAGAACACACAACTGCCTTTTTGTATTATTTCTAAGTTTTTGATAATTTTCTTAATAGGACCTATACTAGATGCCATCTTTTCATAAAGGTCTTCTTAAGGCTGAAAATAACCAAATCACAAATAAGGGAAGAGTAAAGCTTCAGTCTCTGTGATAGGCAGTGGGAAAGAGCTATGAAGGGAGGGTTCTCTCCTAGCAACTTGAAATCACATCATGTTATCACTCCCCTCCTTCTTGTATTGTGGCTGTCATTTAGCAAAATTTCTTTTCAAAGATTATGTAGGTGGGAGAGCTGATGGGGTATTTTCCCTTTGGAAATAATGGGATGCTTAAGTGAGGAAGAGATTGTTGGGGGAATGCCCTGAATATTGAGTTTTCAGACTCCTTTAAAATCTCTCTCATAATGTGATAGATTTTAGTAGAACATATTTGTAGAGAAAAGCAAAACATGCCCTTGATCAGGAGTCCTTTATCTAACCTATCACTTATTAGCTGAATCAGTTCATCTCCCTGGTACCTGGTTTCTTGATCTGCAAAATGGGGCTAATGATACTTTCCTAATTCATAGAGAACTCTGGAAATGGTACAGCTCTGTTCACAAGTGAAGGATTGCTACTATTACCTATGTGAGGACACAAATGGTGGAAAAAGAAGAAAATCCAATCAAGCCGGTTGCTCCGTCAGTATGACCTCATCCTAATGGCTGGACTAGAGTTTTTTAGTGGAAGTGACTACTCCCCACGGAAGTGCCTGCGGAAGCAGGTTGTTTTGACATCTTCTAACAAGGGCAGCTTAGGGAGTCCCCTCTTCACCATAGAAGTGACTCATAAAAGGGGCTCAGAACAACCAAAAGTGAGCTGGGGAAGTCTCCTGAGTCTTTAGCACACCGGTCTGGAAGAAAACTGAGCCTCCAGGGAAGAGAGTAAGTGCTAAAGCAGGCTTTGGATGAATGTAGAACTGGATTCAAACCCTGGCCCTGTCACTGTGTAACCACATAATAGCAGGAAAGTTTCTTATCCTCTCAGAGTTTTAGCATCCCATGTGTAAAATGAAGATAATAATACCTATTTCCTAGAGTTGATGGGAGATTTGAAATTGGAAATGTAAAAAATTAGAGATTTCTTCTTAAAGTAGGTAATCAAGAAAAAAAAACAACCAAACAAACCAAATTCCCACTGACAGGAGAATGGATAAATACATGGTGGGATATTCATACACAAAAATATAATCATTAGTAAAAAGAAATAAATTATAGCTACATGCACCAGAATGACTGGATCTTTGCAATATGACACTGAGTGAATATATGCAAAGAAACTATATATTAAAAGAAGGAAGTAAACAGCTCAAAGTTAGGAAAGAAGATACTTTGGATGGAAGACAGGAAAAAGGAAAGAGGAGAAATACATGGGTAGATATACGTTCCAATGCTCTAGTTCTAGTATTTGGTGGCCAGGTCACAGATACTTATTTTATTGTTAAATAAATAAAAGAGAGACATGATGAGAGTGTATCATGAAATAAGCCTTGCAGTTAAATTTAATTTTGCACGACAACAAGATGAGACAACCACTCAATGCATACTGCTGCCTGCCTTCCTCGGGTTCTTCTCAAGAAATGTTTTGTTGTGTTTTTTTTTTTTTGCTATTTTGTTTTTTTAAAGGCAAGACATTTTCTTCAATTAATTTAATTCATGTTCTTCACATTGTATACACAGTCCTTGGTCCCACAAGTCTTTAATTAAAGCTAAAAGATCATTGGTTTAGGAGTGCTTAATGGTTTTCATCTTTGGGAATGTTGTAACTTATGCAGTTGCTTTCTTCTTATCTCTCTAACCTGTCCTTTCTAACTTCCATTTCCCACTCACTTGTGTAATCAAATATTCAAATAATTGAAAAGAAAACACTACAGTACAGACAAGATAAAGTCAAGATCTCAAAGACTAACACAAAAGGCCTATCGCAGTCTCACACTGAACTCAAACTTGTCCCTTAACACAACCTTCATTCCAGTCAAACCGAAAATCTTGCCCTCCCTGAACTCATCGCACCTCTATGCTTTCTTCCCCACCTCTGGAATGCCTTTATCACCTCTTTTTTTTAATTGGAAAATTCCTACTCTTCTTTCAGAATCACAGTTCAATATCATTTCTTCTGTGAAGTTTTTCACAACACCCCGGGTAGAGTCTGTTGTTACCTCCTTTATGCTCCTGTATTACTTGAGAAATACCATTATTATAGCCCTCAACACTCAGTTATTGAAATTATTCTTACTAGTGGTCCCCCTAACACTTGTACAAGGCAGTATACCTATTTCACCTTAGAAGTGCCTGGCACAGTACAGACAGTAAATAAATACTTGTGTGAGTGATTAAGAGATTATTATATTAAATATTTAATATCTCTTAATCTCACCGGCAATTCTTCAACTGTGGTGGGGTGCAGACAGCGAGTGCTAAAGAGATTAAACGTCTAGTCAGGGGATTTTATGTGGAGTCTTGTAGGTTGAGAACCATGGAGAAGGGGATATCTTCCCTGCTGACTTAATCTCCACCCAGAAGACCCATCTCCATCCTAGTAACAGAGCTCCCTGAGTCCCAGGAAGGGAGAAGATTACTCTCTTGTGAGAGGGTGTCACAAGAAACACATAAACAATCACTTGTAGACACAACTGTGGGTGTCCTAGGGGAAATTTCCAGAGGGGAAATGTTGTAAGATATTTTTATTTCACTCCTATTTGGTGAATTTGGTAAATTATTCCCTCCTATGAAAATAGACATCAATGGAAAGGAAGTCAGCATAACTGAATGCATATTCTAAGTGAGGTCAGTTAGACAGTGAATGCTATGGTAGCCCCTCTTAAACAAAGTATTCTACCACTCTGTGCTAAATATATGTATGTACAAGTCCTGTACATTATCAAGAAAAGATAGTAGAGCAAGATGACTAAAGAATAGGATTTGAAATCAGACAGATCTGGGTTCAAACCCATTGTTTTAGTCTACTAGGCTGCCGAAAGCAATATACCAGAAATGGATTGGCTTTTACAATGGGGACTTATTGGCTTACATACTTACAGTTCCAAGGCTGAGAAAAGTGTCCAAATCAAAGCATCATCAGGCAGTGTTTTCTCCCTGAAGACCAGCTGCTGGCAATCCTGGACTCCTCTGTCACATGGCAAGGCACATGGGGGAGTCTGCTGGGCTTTCCCTCCTCCTCCGGGTTTTGTTGCCTTCAGCTCCCTGTTTCCATGGCTCTCTCTCTGCTTCTATGGCTTTTCTCTCTCTCTCTTTGTCTAAATTTCATTCTCTTTTAAAGGATGCTAGTAAGAGGATTAAGACTCACCCTGGGCCATACTTTCCTGAAGTAACCTAATCAAAAGGCCCCAACTACAAAAGGTTTAAACCCACAGGAATGGATTAGCTTTAAGAACATGATTTTCTGGGGTCCATTCAGCTTCAAACTGTCACACTGATGTTTCAGACACTAGTCAATTATCCTTGGATAAATTACCTAACTTTCTGATTATTTAGTTCATCATTGATGAAATGGCAATGAAATAACATTTATCTCATTGGACTGTTGTAAGAATAAATGGGATGTTAAAACAATCAACACATCAGAAGTGTTCAACAGATGATAGCAACCACTATTACATAAACACTCTGAGTCTCTGTTTCCTGAAGATAAAGAAGGTGAGGGGCAGTCAATATTACATACCTCAAAGTTGGATTAAATGAGGAAGCATTTAGTAGCAATATATAGAATAATGTTTGGCATATAGCTTGGTATTCAATAAATATCTGAACCAAGGAAAGAAGAGACCTTAAAAATTAAGAAATTGATCTAGCATTTCTTAATATTTTTTTCAGGAGTGTTGTCAGAGACCCTCTTAGATGATCTTAAATTGCTATGGGTCATTTCACCAGAAAAAAAAATGCATGTATTCAGAATCCTATAAGAAATGGGGTCCTTGGATCCCCAGGCTTAAAATCCCTTACCTAATTAAATGTATAAAATATAGATTAGAGGAAATGGAGACTTCACATGAGAAGATTGTCTTTTCCTTTGTTTTAAATGAGTTAGTCCATTATTCATTTTTAAAACTCAGTAATTGAGGCAGCCACAGCCCTAAGTGTAAATTAATAAACTCTTTGGTGAAAGAAAAACAATGGAAAATATTTAATCTTTCCTTTCCCAAGTTGGAGTGGTCTATTCTCTGCCCTTTTTGGACTTGCTATAGATTTTAATCCCCTCTTGGCCCTTTCTTTTGAGTTAATGGAATTGTCTCTCTTATGTCCTCATTTTCCATTCCTCAACCTGTCTGGACTTCTGCCTCCAAAGGTTAACATTGCTATGAAGTAATATAATTCATCATTACTATTTAGACAGATTTATTCAGAGTTCTCTCCCTGCAGATGGCTGTAAGCATGGTGAATCTAACATTTAGGATTTTCCCTGAGGGAGGGAGGTGTTGGACATGATATTCACAGTATCAAAACTAAAAACTAAAAAAACAAAGAATCCTAAAACTTTAAAAATAAATAAATAAATAAACTTTTACATTTAATCGGAATTGAATGATAATGTTTCCAAGCAATTGTCCCAATTAGAATAGGAAAATGTCTTTGAAATAAGAGGGCATTGGTCTGGCCACATAAGATAAGCTTTGGCGAATTTAGTTTCAATTAATTTGCCTTACATGGGAGCATTGAAGTTAACCTACACAATATTTCTGGGTCTGATAAAATGTGCAAAGACATAGTGACAGACACTAAGGTTTAGAAAGAAGCCTAAAGGGTACTCATGTACTCATAGCAAGCATCGGTAACTGATCACAGTACTATTTCTTACTGAACTTCCCTGTGAGCAGATACTTTGTCACAGGAGTTGAAACCTATTTGCCACTTCTGGTATTCTAAGAAATGCATTTGGGGACTATCATTGTCACTATCTCTATACCTGAGCCCCTCTTGAGAAGAAGAATTTCTAGTAGCCTGTTCTATCTTACAACTGTAGCATTTTTTAATATCTAGTTGAAACTTGCCTACCCCAATGGAACTGATTTCTTCCTTGGGGCTATACAAAACAAATCCACTTGATAGACATTCTAGATCACTTTAATTAATTCCTCCATTTATTATTTATTTGGCATCAACTATGACCTAGACACTGTGCTCGACACAGGGTATAGTGGTAAACAAGATCAATCTCTGGTCTCTATTCTCACAGAGCTTATGTCTCAAAGAGATTTGATGATGACAATGAAATGATTCTTCTGGTCTCCAGGCTAACCCTTGGAAAGTTCTTTTTTTTCCAAAGATTTATTTATTTACTTGATCCATTTTAAACCCCCCCTTCCCCATTTTGCTGTTTTGTGTCCATTCGCTGGGCAATTCTCTGTGTCTATTTCATCTCTTCTCATCCTCCTCCTCCAGTCTTCACCAGGATTCGATCCTGGAGATCTCCGATGTAGGAGAGAGGTGTTCTGCCATCTGCGCCACCTCGGCTCCTGGTTTTCGGAGCTTTCGGAGCATCTCATCTTGTCT
>JAQZBX010011238.1:30207-43177 GCA_029593785.1 Cabassous unicinctus | reverse complement strand
GGCCGGCCTGCCCTCACAAGGAGGCCCCGGGAAGCGAACCCAGGGCCTCCCATATGGTAAACGGGAGCTCCATCGATTGAGCCACACCCGCTTCCCTTGAATACATCTTATGATATTTTCTTGCTCAGTTTCTAGAGCTGCACTGTCCAGTATGGTAACCACTAGCCACATGTGGCTATTTAAGTTAAATTATTTTAAAATAAAATAAATACAAAATTTAATTCCTCAGTTACAATAGCTACATTTGAAGTACTCAGTAGCTACTGTATTGGAAAACATAGAATTTTCCATTATTGCAGAAAATTCTATTGGACAGGACTGGGCTAGAGCAGGGGTTGGCAAACTTTTTATGGTAAAGGGCTGATAGTAAATTTTTTAGGCTTTTTTGGCCAGAGAGTCTCTGTTGCAGTTCTTCAACATTGCTAGTATAAGACATAAAACAGCCATAGAAGATGCATAAATGTATTCCAGTAAAACTTTTATGAAAATAGACAGTGGGCTAGATTTAGCCTTTGGGTCATAGTTTGCTGACCTTTGGTTAGGGTATTGGGTTCAATTCTTGGCACTTTATTTAAATTGGTTTATTGACAAAGTGGGCCTATCCTGAGGGAATAAGGTAATTCAAAACCATTTCATAGGAAGAATGAACTACAGAATTTAGAATAGTTAAGAGTAAACTTATGTAATGATGATAATTCTCTGTGTAAGAACAGTTTGCCAAAATAGAAATTCATAGTTCTCTCCACAGCTCTGTTTGGCCAATTTGATTACTTTGAATATGTGTATGCTTTGCCTCTCATGATTTGTTTATATTCTTAAATAGGCAGAAAACCAAAAGCTTTTAGATGAAAAGAAAAAATTTGAAAAGATTGCTGAAGAATTAAAAGGGACAGAACGAGAACTAACTGATCTTCTCCAAACCAGAGAGGTCTGTTTAAGGATAAACCTTGTTTCAGATAAATTTGTTAGTAGAGTACAGATTTACAAAATAGATTTTGGTGTAGCTATATGCTTTGTGAAAGATTTCTTGATCCCTTTTAAAAGTATATTACTGCTACATTTAATAAAGATTGCTAACACAAATTATCTAGAGAACCTCCATATTTTAATGTGGGTGAGAAAGATCAACATTTAAAATATCAACATTATTCATAATGCTATGGTTTGTAGCAATTACATTTCTTGATGTCTTGAGTATTTCTAAATTGGTACATTTAAAATTCAGCTATATTAAGTTACGTTCTTAGAAAACAATACTTCTTATAATTCTCAGGTTAAAGTTTTAGAATGTATTATTTTAAAATATGTTTTGAATCTATAACAATGCTATATTATAACTGTCTTTATAATAGTAAGAACAGCATAGCTTTTATAAGGTACTACCTGGTCTCATTATTTCTCCCTAGTAATAGAACATTTTAATTGAAATTAATTACTTATTAGAGCAGAATTGATAAAATATAATATGTAAATATAATTTTAGTGGTTAATCTTCAAAATATCAAGGTGGAATTTATCTTTTGTCAGTGCTCTTTAAAATTATAATGGTTATGGCATTAAATCTACTTATATTTAAAATATTTGGCATAATCTTGCCAAATTTATGACTTGACTGCATAGAGTGGCCATACATTTTAAATGAGAAAATTTGAAAAACATTTGCCATGGTTATACATGTTTATTTTGCAGAAAGAAGTACATAATTTGGAATTACGCTTAAGTGCCATTGCAATGAGTGAACAACATTATTCAGAACAGGTTAAAGATCTGAAAACTGAGCTTGAAAATGAGAAGTATGTTTTCAATCTATCTATCTATAAATATCTTATGTATTCAATTTCTAGGCTTTCTGGTACTAAATAAATTAGTATATTATGTCTAATATTTATTTGAATAGGCTTCAAGATGTATTTTCTTTCTCATGAAAGATCAAAACAATTTATCAATTTCATTGCTAAGGGAAGTACATATTACTGACATAAAAAGCACTGAACGGATATAGATTAATATATTACTTTCCTTGGAGGTATTTAGTTCCTAATAAAAATAATTGTTTGGAGTTCTATCTAATGACTTCAGTTGTTTTGCTAAATTATTTCATAGGTTTATATTGATGGAATTCCAAAATATAAATTCATTTTTCACATTGTCCATATAAAATATTTAGTTGAATGGTTTCACCTATTCAGTAAGTTTAATTTAGAGAGAAAGTGAGGGGAAATAATTATTGTGTTATTATTCAGAAAGAAGTAAACTCAAGTAGCCAACCTAGTGGTGAGCATTAATTTTCACCTTTGGTTGCTTCTCAGCTCTAGGTAAAAATGAGAAGTAAGCATTTTAACGAATGGACTCATTAGTTATTTATACTTCAGTAAAAATTTGTTATGCTTGGTATATTTGCTTTTTTCATTGTTTCATTGCATAATGAAAAACCTTATCTCCTTTTTAAAGAATTTCTAGTATCAGTAAGTAGGAGGAGATAATAGGTGCTCCTGAAATCACTCCATAGAGGAGACATTCCTGTTTTTTTTTAAAAATTAATTGTGGCTGCAACCAGTATACTCTCTTCCAGTGTAGAGCATCTGAGACCTTGTAAGAGCAGTTTAAGTGAACAAAGGTTAAACATAATTTTATTTATTCTAACCAAAATATTTTAATTTAAAATTGTTCATTCCTCATGTACTACTTTAATCAAATCAAATCTACTTGGAACAGTTTCTAATAGATAGTGTACTAGAGAGAAAAAATTATATGAAGAACAATAATGTAATTACTCTTCAGAATTTGTGGAGGAAGTGTGGGGATGAGAATGTGGGGAATTTGCAAGGAAATATATTATGACATTTTGAAAAACTTACAGAAAATTTTCAAATACATTCAAAGTAAAGAGAATAATGTAACAAACCCTCATGTACCTGTCACCCAGCTTCAGAAAGTTACTAATGGTCTATTAACTAATGGCTTATATGCCCAGTACTTCCTTCCATTCCCTTAAGATTATTTTGAATTAAATTAGACATCATATCATTTCATATGTAAATATTCCAATAAGACATATATTTTTTTTAAAATAGGCTTAAGAATACTGAACTAACTGCAAGCCACAGCAAGCTTTCACTAGAGAACAAAGAACTAGCACAAGAGAAAAGTGATATGGCTGTAGAAATCAAGAAACAGCAAGAAGATATTAATGTGAGTTGAAAAAGAAAGTACCAGTAACTTCATTTTCTTAGCTATAATTTAGGGAGTTAGAATAGATGACCTCTAAAGACCCTTTCAGCTTTAAAAGTCTGCTTGTCTTAGAGCTGATATTTTGATTTAAAAGCTACATGTTGATTTTATATGGTAAAATATATCGACAACTATGGAGGCTATCCAAAGATGAAATTAGTCTAATTTTAAGACTCAAGACTATAGGAACTTATAACTTAGTTAAAAATATAGTAAAGATCCAAATAAATAAAATATTGCATCATATGTGTTGTTAGTGGGAGAATTATTAGAGTTCACAGGATCACTTCTGCCTTAGTGGAAGAGAAAGCTTCAGAAATAATATACCACTGATTTTGGCCTTGATGAATTATGAATTCAGTAAGTAACAATGAATGGAAAAGTATTTCTTGAAGCCACAACAATATGAACAAAGGAACAAGGCTCAAAGTACTACTGGAAAATGTCAAGTAAGATTTGTTTTGCAAGCTACTATATAGAGTTTTTTAGATGACTATTTGAAGTAAGGCTGGAAAAATTTTGTGGAACTATGCAAGTTAAATAGCTCATTCTCTTGCTTGTATATAACTAAGTTGGCTTTATGCTGACAGATAAAGGTCTTAAATATTAGTTTCAATTTTATTTTGATGAAACAATAATTAATATAAACAACATTGATTATTTCTTTAGCATAGCAAAAAGCAAGAAGAAAGGATGTTGAAACAAATAGAAAATCTGGAAGAAACAGAAACACAATTAAGGCAAGACTAATGAGTTGGCCTTTTTGTCTGGCAAAAGATTTTTAGTTATTTCTTTCCTATTAACCTGCTCTAGTTAATTTAGATTAAATTCATGTTGAATATAGTATAAAGTAAAAAATTAGACTTAAATCACTGTTTTGGAATCCTGCTTTAAAATAAAATTGTAATGTCTATTTTATACTTAGTGTTGAATCTATATTGAGATTAGACATAGAAATTAATTTTAAAGCCTTGTAATCTTCTTAATTTTTTAATATTTATTTAAATAAAAAGTACACTAATCACATTACAGAAAGTTTAGAAGAGAAATAAAAGAAAATATATTGGAGTATTTACACCCTCTCTATATTTTTAAAGAAAATATTTGGTCCTTATTTGTAAATATAGACATAGAATTTTATATGCGGCTATTCCATTTAATTTTCTTTCAAGCATTATCCATGTTTCTAGGTGTTTTCATAATCATCTATTTTAATGCTGATGTACCAGTCAATCAAGTAGATGTAACATTGCTTATTTTAACTATTTTTATTTTGGATATTCGAGTTTTTCTAGTTTTTTTTTTTTGCTCTTATAAATGGTATTGTAGTAGTAAACATATTGACATATGAATTTTTCCATATTTTGAATTTGATATGATAATTTCCAAGCAGTAGAATTTATTGGGTCATAGGAATAGTTATTTCAATGACTTTTGACAGTCAAAATAGTTTCAATATTAAGGTTGTATCAATGGGAAACAATACAATGCCACCATTATATATGAAAATGCTCGTTTTGAAATGTTTTAACTGGTATTGGGCATCATCATTTGATAATTTAGCAGGTAAAAATAACTCATTGTTCTTATGATTTGTCATTTTTATTTTCTGGATAAACTTTAGAATTTTTCATGTTTACTTACCAGATTTTCTTCTTTCTAGAATTGTCTGCTTATGTGGATTGCCCACTAATCCTTTGAGACCTTGTTTCCTTATTGATTTGGTTACATTTTAAAAAACATATTAATCCTTTATCTGTTTCATTTTTAGCACAAATTTTCCAAACCCATTGTTTTACTTTAACTTTGGGCAATTTGTTGACATACAGAAGTTTTTATTTCGTAATAAATCTGACTGCCTTCCTTTTGTGAGTTCTCCCATTGCTTTTATACTTGGAAAAAACTTGTCTGCTTGAAGTCAGTCAAAATGTTAATCTTTTCTTTAGTTTTTTAAAAATATTATATGTGGATATTTAGTTTATCTTTTTTTAATAATAAAAATTTCAGGCTCTCAGTTTATTTTTGAACACAGCTTTGGATTTAGGACATGGTTTTTAATATGCAATATTTTCGTGTTCATTATTTTCTAAATAATCTTAATGTTTTTGTATTTTGAGGTTCTGTTTAATTCATTAATAATTTAGGCAAATATTTTTTATTTTCCAAATATTTGGGGGCTTTGTGCTTATATTCTGAAGTATTAAGTTTTGGTTTCTTACATTTGGTTAAAGAATGTTGTCTTTAAAATTTACTGCTATTTTAAATTCTTTGAGATCTTCTTTGGACCTACTATGCCTCCCTCAGGATTGTTTGAGGATTATGTAAGGTAATGTGAATAAAGCACTGAGCGTAGTGTCTGGCATATAGTAAGTGCTTAATAAATGTTTGCTGATACTATTTTACAGATTTGGAAAGTTATCTTTTATTATCCTGTAATGGTTGCTTTTGTTCTTTTCCCTTAATTTTCTTCTTCAGAAGTAGCTATTATTTATAGATTGAATCTCTATGATTAAGCCCCTCAACTTAACTATGATTAAGCCCCTCAACTAGGGAGGGGCAGTTTTTGAATTTAAAATAATTTATATTATTTTAATAATATATTTTTTGCACATCTATAGACTTATGGACTATAGAACTCTAAATAAAAATATTTTAAGAAGAGTAAGAATGTACTGATTAAAAATTTAATCACAGTTAAAGAGTAAATATCCTCAAGGACAGTTATTCCAGTTCCACACAGTTGAACATTGTTACTTCTTACAGGTTGTACCTAGCAACATATTAGTGGAAACATGGTAGGCTACAATTACAAAAATAGCTTCAAGTGGCCATCCGAGGCATAGTACCATTATTTTCATGTCAACAGAAAGGTCTTTTAATTTAAATATTTTTGAAAGGGTAATACATTCATATAGAACAAAATTCAAAGGGTCATAGGGGCATGCAGTAAAAGAAAAGTATCTTTCTTACTCTTTGTCTTCTGCTATCCAGTTTCCCCTCCCCAGAGATATCCCTGTTTCTTGTGTATTTTTCCAGAGATAGTCTGTGCATACACAAGGATACATGGATATGCATATCTCTCAGTTGTATAATTTGTCATTAAAATCATTTCTATTTATGTTCCTAATTTATTTTTATAAAATTATGAATATACCTTAGAATGATGACTAATTCATGGCTAAGAAAGCATTAAGGTGAAATCTTGACTCAAATAAAAAATAAATGTTTCTTTGTAGAAACTGTTTTTATATAGAAATGAATATAAAGATCCAGATAATTAATTTAAAAATAAATGTATAAATAATTTAAATATAGATTGAAAGTATGCCTTTTTGCCTTAATGCATGAAAAATCACCAAACAAAATGAAACACAAACCAACCAAAAATAAGTCAACTATTTCAGAAATCCTAGAAAGGAAAAAAAATAAAAATATAATTTTTATTACAATGTCACTCCTCCATTTCCTTTTAGGAGTGAATTGGAATCTGTGAGAGAAGAGCTAAAACAGAAAGGAGATGAAGTTAAATGCAAACTGGACAAAAGTGAAGAAAATGTATGCTATTTAATAGTAATTGTAATAGACTATTACGAAATTTTAAATAATAAAAGCAACACCGTGTGTCTGAAAAAAATAAATTACACTATTGTATAAGTAGTGACCTAGAGACTGTCCTGGACTGTCCTAGGCCATCAACTGTAAATATAGGCAAAGTTGACTTGTTTTGTCTCTATGATGAATATCTGGAAAAATTTGCATAATTCTGAATTTCTTTTAATAAGTACTCAATATTTAATGTTGATTTACTATTTTAAGCTAAATAAAAGGCTCATTCCTTAGGAGTATGGAATATACTGCTAACAAAATGATCAATTAGTTTTTGTTCAGCTTTGCTGGATATGAGGTTGAGTTGAAAAAGGAAGAAGGTTTTTAGGGAATAATATCATAGAAGTGGAAAAATACAAGTATGTGAAACCATTATAGTATTGAAATATAGAGTGAGAGAAAATTGGCCAAAATAGATCAAGTTAGATTGTGAAGGCCATGACTGTGTTCTTTCATTCATCCAATAAAATATTGACCACTCACTATATGTCAGATACTCTTCTGGGTGCTCAGTTTGGATTTCATTTGTTTGATGGACAATGATGAGTCAGCTAAAATTTTTTATTGGGAAGATGACATCTTTTAATATTTAAGAATGGAATGGGAAGAGATAAAAGGTGTGTTATCAGTTAGAAAGCTATTAAAATAGTCTTGAAAGTTGTGATAAAAATCTTGGAGTGGACTCTTACCTAGTTTGGTTCACTTCTTATTCTTGAACCAATCATTGTGGCTAGGGGATAGAATAATCTGGCCAGTCCTGAAGTGCATGCTCACTCCTGGAACTGAGGTGGGAGGCAGGGAAAGTCCCCATCAAACTACATGGACTGAGCAGGAGTACCGTGGAATTTATAGTAAAAGAGTCCTTGAAGGAAAGGATGCTGGCCAGATCAAAACATAGATCTTCTGTATGAATATGATTGGAGTCCATAAAGAAAAAGGGGCACCAAACCCAACTTGAGTCAGGAACTGCTTCTTCAAAGAAGTCACTTTCAGTTTGAAACGTTAGATTAATAGGAATTAATGGAAGTCAGGGTGGTGGGGTGGTGGACACAAGTGTAGCAGGAAGAAGAAGAGAAATTTTTTTCTTTTATTTTTTATGTTTTTTTTTCTTTTGGTTTTTTATTTTTTAAAGACACTTCAGATTATATAAATGTTACATCAAAAATATAGGAGATTCCCATATACCTCTCCCCCTCCCCCTCCCACACTTTCCCCCATTAACAACATCTTTCATTAATGTGTACATATGTTAAGATTGATCAACACATATTGAAGCTTTGCTAGTAACCATGGTCTATAGTTTACATTATGGTTTACACTTTGCACTGCACAATTTTATAGGTTTTGACAAAATGTATAATGGCTTGTCTCCATCATTGCAATATCATGCAGAACAATTCCAATGTCCTAAAAATGCCCCATGTTACACCTACTCTTCCCTCTCCCTCCCTTCAGAACCTCTGGTGATCACTGTCTTTATATTAATGTTACAAGTTCTTCCATTACTAGAATAATAATAAGTCTACTTTAGTCTGTAGTTGCATTCCCCCTTATGTTTGTTCATTCCTCAATCTTGACGATTTGGGGATGATGATGCCCAACTCTGCTTCCAATTGAGAGGGGCTTCGATGGGTGGAACTATCTTGCTTGCAGTTGTAGATACTCTCTGTTTTTTGGGACAGGCATTGTGCATCATCATCCTTTTATTAGTTGTCCTGGGTGAGTTTCATGAACTGGAGAGTAGGTGTTGGCTGCAACTCTGCTGAGATAAGGAGAGTATTAAAAGTTTTAAAAAAATCAACAACATTATATGGAAAGCCTGGAAGTATGAGAAAGCACAGCATTTTTGAGCAAATGTAGAAAGTTCATTGTGGCTGAAAGGTGGTGTTTAAGGTGCTATCCTTAAAGGTGGTAGTGGAGAGTGGGGAGAGAGGGTGAAGGGTAGATAAGAAGGGGCTGTATTACGTAAGGCCTCATGAGCAGTATTTAGGAATTTGAGGTTATTGAAGAATTTTGAACTGAGTGTTAATTATATTTATACTTTAGAAAGTTGTAAGACTGTTAGAATAGTCCAAGGATGGGATAAGCTAGCATTTTAAAGGGCTTACAATGGAAGTCATTGTCCTCATTTTATGAATTAGAATAAGGGGTCTCCAAAGGATAAAAGAAACTTCAACAAGCTTACATGGCTGAGAAGTAGTAGAGCTTGACTTCTACATTTTTTAGACTATATCATATTTTTTTTCTCCAAATAAATGATTCTTTTCTTTCAGTTTCATATTTATTAGTTAAATTCAACCAGAAAAAAATGAATTTAATCTAAGACTAAATATGTGATGTGTAATTCACTACTTTAAAGTTTGTATCAGAGACAGCTTCAGAGAACTTGTGGATTCATAATTGTTTGTGTTTAGGAAAATAATGAATTTAATGCTTAATGGAAAATCAAAATCCTCTTTTAAGAGTTGAAAGCATAATTTGTCATAGTAGAAAATATTAGTGATGAATTAGGGAGAAAAATGAAATGCGTGACAAATTTTATCATTTTTCAGCTTTCATTGTTTGGATTTCAAACCTACCTATTGAAACAGTTTTCCAGAAAGAACCTGAGTTGTAAATATTTCTCACAGTTTTTGTCTGACATTGAATTTTGTTACATCCCCCCAATTCACTACTTTAGTTCAGACATTTATTATTTCTTAAATATTTTACCTATCTGAGCTTCAGTTTCCTTATCCCTAAAATGGAGATAATAATATCTCTCCTTTCTAGCTCATTGGATTGTTGCGAGGTTCAGATTAATAAGATTTTGTGAAATTATATTTAAGAGATTATGGACAGTTTTTAAAAATCCAAGATAAACTGAGAAAGCTGATAAAATATTGCAAAGTAATACTGGGCTAAGATAAGAATGATGACACATAACACATAAATAATAACACAAAGAAGTTTTGTTTGGAAAAAAGTATACTGAAGAAACTGGGAATGCTAATAACTATTTTGTAGAAATATAAGACTGGGTTTTGTAATTCTCTTTCTAGGAGATACTCATAGAAGAAAAACAGAATTTCTGTTAACATTTTAAATCTGATGTCAAATAATATTTTTTAGGCTCGAAACATTGAATGTGAAGTTTTAAAAAAAGAGAAACAGATGAAGATATTAGAGAATAAGGTATTATTAAATTATATAAAATTTTTGTGAATAGAGACTTTGTAAAAATATACGTATGACTAGATTCTTTAGGGCCAGACTTTATACTGCATCAAACAAAAAACTTTAGTTCTCCTCTGAAGATTTTGAGAAATAATATAGGATTTTTACTGAGGTTTCCTTGAAGAGGCTCTGGATTCAGGGATTTTGCACAGTGCTTCAAAAAGCAAAGTTTCATTAAACTCTTCTTTAGCTATCTCTTACTTTTCTTAAAATTTCACACTCTAAGCAGCTGCATTTATTGTGCATATCCTTAGAGTGGCAAGATCCTTTAAAAATTATTCTTCGACATCTCTCCCTTTTCTACATACTTTATAATCTCTTTACGTGGAGCATTTCACTAGTAGGATATTCATCTCAATTCAGTTCTTCCTTCTCTTTACCCCACCACAGACTTGTCCTAAACTTGACCTTCCATAGAGTGGGCTGTCCTCTGGAAAGTATATATAGTCCACTTTTGTTCTGACCTCTTATGATCAACACCATTCTCTTCTACCTGAAAATTCTGGTGAATAAAATGTTTTATTTCTATGCATATAAGTTTTAGTTAAAAATGAAACATGATACTTTAAAATCTTTTAAAGAATTTCTGGGCATTTTACCAAATAAATTTTAAATTTCTGGGAGCATTTAAAAGGAAAGAGCTGTCTTAATAGAAAGCCATACAATCTTTTTTTAAAAAATTGGTTACAGAATAATCATGCATAAAATACAGGATTTCCATATACCACCCCATTATTAACACCTTATAATGGTGTGGAACATTTGTTAAAAATTGATGAAAGCTCATTTTTATAGTTGTGTTATTAACTATAGTCCATGGTTTAATTTAGGGTTCACTGTGTTGTGCAGTTCCACAGATTTTTAAAGTTTTTTTATCTTGTACCATATATATAGCCTAACGTTTCCCCCTTTAACCACATTCAAATATATAATTCACTGCTACTAATTATGTTTATAGTGTTGTGCTACTATCACTACCATCCATTAACCAAAACTTTTCCATTGTCCCAAATAGAAACTCTCTGCATTTTAAGCCTTAACTCCCTGTTCCTTAATCTTTATTAGTCCCAAGTTTGAAGATTATTTAAACTTAAAAAGGAGTTAAAACTAAGTTACTTGAGTTTTCACCAGCTTATAAAAAAGAAGGGAGGGAGAGAGTGTTGGTGGGATTGGGATAGGGGAGTCAAAATGCCACCCAAAGTTGCTTATTCTGATGTCATTATCATTTTAGTATAAATAGACATGTTTTTACTGACTGTGTAGTAATGCCAATTATAAAGATGACTTTTTAGGTAAAGCTGAGGCAGAGAAAAATATGATGACTGACATTAATTCTCAAGGGAATAGGATTTGATGACTTTAAGAATGGAAGGAATACATAAAACGTGGTGTTCAAGGCAAAGTAATAACTTTGTTATGTTACCAATGTATATTCTTTAAACTTGTCCCACATTTATAACTTAGGTCAAGAAATAAATGATTTTCCTATTTGAGTTTTTTATTTCAGTTACATTTTCATTACTGTACATTCTAATTATTTCTTTTTCAAATCTGCTCAATCATCTTTTATAGTCTCCCATTAATAGTTTCAAGGTTTTAATTTTTTAAGTATATTAAGTACATATTTTTTATACTCTGTTGTGATAATTCCAGTATCTTTTAAGGTCTGATTCTACTCTCTGTTCTTTGTACTGTCTTTTACTCGCTGAACCTTACCTTATTTCTTTGTGCATTTTATATTTCTTTGAAATTTTATCCATGGGAATTCTTTGAGGTATGTGTTGATGTTGATATTCTCCAAAAGGATTTTTTTGGGTGCACTACTAACCAGAGGCCACTTTAAATTAAATTCTCTATTTTTTGGACAGTTAGCACGAATTTCATCCTATCAACCTATATAAGGCCAGCTCATGGTTACAAACTAAGGAAGATTTTTATCCTTGCCAATGTCAATACCGAAGCATCTGTCTTGTATATTTCTGTGTGTGGCAGACTTATTTCTTGTTTACCCTTTCACCCAGTATGTGCTTCTTTGAGTTCCTTGCTTTATGCAGACTTGTCTTATTTGATTCCCTGCCTTTAGTGGGCCCTACGTTTTATCTCCTGTCTCCCGAACTTGGGTGGGTTTAGCAGATACCCTTAGGGTAAATGCTGACTTTGGTGCTGCTCCCAAATCTACAGTTATCACTTTAATTTCTTCTCCAGCTGCAGATTCCTTACATTATAGCCAGTTTGGTGATCCATTTAAAGAATTAAAAGTTTTTTTTTCCATCTATTTTTAAATTATTTTTATCAGGAGGCTTAATCAGAGTATCTAGATGGTCTTTTGCCAAAAACAGAAATCCTTGATTTTTTAAATATGTAAACATTTTATGCAGAAATAGTTTCACCTGCTAATATGTTTATACCAGTTAAATGGGCATGAGATTTTTCACTTTTCTATAGTTTTTATTCCTTCATTTTCTTTAGAATTTTCTAAAATAGATTATTTGTTGAGGTGAAGTATATTAAAATTTAGTGAAAATAAATCATTTGTAAACAGTAATGTCATATAATTTTCAGTTTCATAATATTAGCTGACTATGACTACACATAAGTGTTACAAGAAAAATGCTCAGAAATATTTTGTGCTATTGAAAGAGATTAAAAAAACTTTTCTAATGAAATTTCTGCCTAATTTAATGGTAATTAGAACAATTTACATATCACCACTACATTCCAGAAATGTTTTTGGGTCCCTTAGAAATCTGTGCTTCTTTTGTGATACTCCAAACATTTCTTGGGCTAATACCTCTTAATTCAGTTCTGTGTATATACCTGGATGGAATAGTCTCTGAAAGTGAGATATAAAAAAGTGGTTTAGGGAAGCGGGTGTGGCTCAATCGATAGAGCCCCCGTTTATCATGTGTGAGGCCCC
>JAQZBX010011238.1:0-30107 GCA_029593785.1 Cabassous unicinctus | reverse complement strand
AATTCAGCCTTGTGTAGAGTGTTGACTAAGAGACACATTTTCCTTAAAGTAGTTAAATTCATGTGTTGTTAAGTTGATATGAACTGTTAAGAATTTCAAATTGCATTGAGATAATCTCTATTAAAACTTGTACTTTTTCACATAAATTTTGACACTAGCTGAATTATATAACATGATTTTTAAAGAAACCTTTATATTATTTCATGCAATATTTTTATTAACCTGAAATTGGTAATCTTGACTGGATTATTGAATAACAACCATAATTTTTCATAATTTTTTAGTGTAACAATTTAAAGAAACAAGTTGAAAATAAAAGCAAATGTATTGAAGAACTTCAGCAGGAGGTATGAACTGTTTATAAATACTCTCAAAATCAGACTATTTGCACTACAGTTTTAGAGAATAACACTTTCCTTTCCTTTAGTAATTTTAGTCTGTGAGGCCCAATATATTAGAATTACTTTGGTACTAAACATAATTCTTTATTTTTAACTTTTAACAGAATAAGGCCTTTAAAAAAAAGAGTACAGCAGAAAGCAAGCAACTGAATGTTTATGAGATAAAGGTATTTGGCATTTTTATTTTTGTTTTTAAAGTCCTAGTGATTAGAAGAGAATTCAAAAATTTTATACCATTTATATTGTAACAGCTGTTTTCAATCTTTTGAGATTGTGGAAATCAATACTTTTCGTTGTAACAGAATACTTGTCTGTGATGTAGCTATGTTAGAATCACCTGAGAATTGTGTGTGTGTGTGTGTGTGTGTGTGTGTGTGTGTGTGTATTCCTCACCCCGCATATTGAACATTGAGATTACGTTTGGGGTGGAGCCTTGGAATCTATATTTTCTAAAAGCTCCCTATATGACTATCCTGTTATCCAAGGGTTTTGAAAAATATTTACTTTGTAGAAAAACAAGTCAAAGTCCTAGAGTGTAAGCTTCAGGGTCATGTTTTGTTTGTCATCTTGTACCCAGTTCCTTGACTGGGAACAATGGCTGACACATAGTAAGTATCCAGAAGTAATTTTTAAACCTTGAATGAAAAGCATTGGTTCTCAATGTATTACATGCCTTTTTGGGAAAATATAAAAAATATACCTTCCCTTAATTCTATTTCAAATAAAAATATGAAATATTGTGATTAAAAATTAAGCCAAATAAGAATACTCATAAACTTCTCAAATTATATAAAAGCTTACTAATATATATGTGCTCAGTAACTCAGCACTTCTACTTATATGTAGGAACAGGACAAATATGCAAATATATCCATAGCAGCATTATTCATAGTAACCAAAATTGAAGATAACACAGATACTCATCAATAGTATAAAAATCAGACAAAAGGAAATGATCCCAAGATGATCCGGTTATTGGAATTAACAGACAGGAGTTTTTATACAGCTGTCATAAATATGTTCAAAGGCAGAAAGGAAAATATGGTCACAATGAAAGAACAGGTTGCAAATCTAAGTGAAGAAATGGAAGCTGTAAAAAAGAACCAAATGGATATTATAGAACTGAAAAGTACAATATATATATTTAAAACCCAAATAATAAAAAGCCCCAACACTTTGGATGGTCCTAATAAGAACAGAGATAGCTGAAGAAAGTATCAGTGAATTTAAAGCTGGATCAATGGTAATTATTGAGTCAAAAGAACACAGAAAAAGATTAAGAAAAAAGTAATGGAGCCTCAGTGGCCTGTGAAACACTATCAAGTGTTTAAAAATGTATAATTGGAGTCTTTGAGGAAGAAGAGAGAGAGAATAGGGTAAAAGAAAATTACTCAAAGAATTTTTCAGAAACTTCTTACATTTAATAAAGAGCAAATCCTAAGCAAGATAAATAGAAACAAACCTATACTTGGCAGGATTATCATAGCCAAACTGCTATGAAACCAAAGATAAAGAGAAACTCTTAAAAACTGCCATAGAAAAATGTCACATTGCACATGGGGGAATAATAACACAAATAATGGCTAACCTTGTATCAGAACAATGAAGGCCATTTGATAAAGGAATGACAACTGTAAGGTGCTAAAAGAAATGAACTGTAAATCCAGAGTTCTGCATTCAACAAAAATAACTTTCTAAAATAAAGGCAAAATAAAGACATTGAGAGCTGCATTATATGAAATACTAAAGAAATTTCTTCAAGCTGATGGAAAATGACACCCACTGGAAAATTTGGATCAATGGAAGGAATGAAAAGCACTGGAAATGGTAAATATGTAGGAGGATATAAAAGGTTGTATATATTTTTTCCTATCTTAATTTTTCTAAAAGACTTACATGACTGCTTGAAGCAAAAATTTTAACACTATATCATAATTTATAAGTTTTGTATATTTGGCCACCATAGCACAAAGAACGGGGGAATAAATATAACTTTTGTTGCAAGGTTTTTACATTATACATGAAGTAGTATAATATTAACTCTTAGGTAGTCTGTTATAATGAGTTCGAATTTGAAGATTTTGGAGTTGATAGAGATAAAGATTTGATCACTAGATGGTAGTAACACATAGGTATTTATTAGGGCTATACTTTGACAGGTTTGCAGTGGGAGGAGCAGACCTTTAGAACAGGAAACTTTTGAGAAGTTAGTGGCCCGAGGGAGCAACCAGAGGGAACATAGGGCAAAGGGAAAACTCCCAAACTCCTGGGAAAGAGGAGAAAGGAAGAGGGTAGGGTGCTTACATGTCTAGGCAATGGTTCAGAGTCAACATGGTGGGGAACCTCTGGGCCAGAGAGCTCCAAGGAATTGAAGAGGTGGTGGTACCTTATAAGTGAGAGTTTTATCAATAGAAAGCAGATGTTAGGTGCAGTTTTGCAGAGTATGCAAAAGCAGTTTAACTCTATATGGCTAAAAATTGCTTATTTGGACTGTTTTTTAAAACAATTAGATGTGTAAGAATTTGAGTTTAACACTGGTGCTTTTTTAAATTTTTGTTTTTAATAGACCAACGTTGTTGTGATGTAGTAAACAAAACACAGCACCACTACATAGAGGTGTTCTTTGGCTCATTTATATAACAACTGTGATAAGTTAGTGATACATGTTATCCTCCCTAGAGCAACCGTGATAAAATAATGCCAAGATATACAGCTAAAAAGCCAGTAGAGGAATTAAAATGGAATACTAAAAAATATTTGATAAACCCAGAAAGAGGAGCATAGGAATAAAAAAAGAGATGCTATCTTAAAGACAAATAGTAAAATGATAGAGCTGAATACAACCATATCAATAATTATGTTAAGTTCCAGTGGATTAGATACTTTATATAAAAGTCAGAGATTGTCAGACTGGATAAAAAAGACTAAACTATATGCTATTAAGAGGTATACTTTATTAAATATAAAGACACAAAGAGGTTGAAAGTAGAAAGATGAAAACAAGGTATAACCTATGCCATCCATAGGAAAGCTGGAGTGGCAATTTTAATAACATAACACAAAATAGATGAAAAGACGAAACAGTATTTCTGAGATAAAAAAGGACATTTCATAATGATAAAAATGTAAATCCATAAGGAAGTTATAACAATCATGAATATGTTTGCATCTAATAACAGAGCTTCAAAATAGATTAAGAAAACACTTAAAAAATCAAAAGTGAGAAATAAAAAATTCCGTAATCATTGTTGGAGTTGTTATACCCCTCTCTGAACAGTGGATGTAACAACTAGTAAAAATAACGGTAAGAATATAGAAAATCTGAACACTATTAACTGCTTTGACTTAATTGACTTTTATAAACTACTACACCCACAACTGCAAAATCTGTCAAAATGCACTTTCAATATTTCTCAAAATAGGCTATATGCTGGTCCATGAAACAAGTCTCCAAATATTTCAAAAGACTTATCTTACAGAGTATGTTCTCTTACTACCTGTCTTGGTTTGTCTTTTGTGGAACCCAGAAAAGATCATGTTCTTAAATTAATCCATTCCTGTGGGTGTGGGGCCCTTTGCACTGCATCCATGAGGCATGACCCAGATTGGGTCTCCACTCCCTTGCTGAGGTCTTATATAAACTGAGAGCTGAAAGCAGAGACACAGAGAAAGGGACCTCTGGTATTCTGACCCTACAATGTGAGAGCAAGGACTCCAGGTTCACCTACAGCTGCAGAAAAATAAGTCCCGAGACAAGGCCCAGGGAGAGATGCCTGATTGCCCACAGCTGAGCTCAAGGAGAAAGAGAGACCAGCAAACATGCCTCTTGTCTTGCCACATGGCAGGACTCCAGGATCTGCTAGCAGCTGACCTTTGGTAAGAAAGCATCTCTGATGATGCGTTGATTTGGACATTTTCACAGCCTAGGAAATGTAAGATTTCACCCCAAATAAGTTCCCTTTATAAAAGCCAACCCATTTCTGGTAATTTTGCATCAGCAGCCTTATTAGCAAACTAGGACACTGCCACATGATTAGAAATAAGTAACCATAAGAGATCCAGAAAGGCCCAAATACTGGAAATTAAACATCATACTAGTAAATATTTCATGAGTCAAAGAAGAAATCATAAGGACAACTAGAAAATACTTAAAACCAAATGATGAAAACATGCCAAAAGTTGTGGGATTCAATTAAAGCTGTTCTTAAGGGGGGATTTATTGGCTTAAATATTTATTTTAGAAAAGAAGAAATGATCTAGGTTTTCATTATAATCTAAAACATGACACGGAAAGTAGGCAAAAGGAAATAGAAAAGATAAAAGAAATCAAAGAAGGAGAAGAGAGACAAATGAAAAATTAGTGAAGCCAAATTAGATTCTTTGAAAGCATTAATAAAATTTATAAACCCCTAGCAGTACTGATCACACAAAAAAGAGAGAAAATAACATTTTCTCAAGACAGAATTAAAAGATAACATTATCAGTATTGCTCTTACAAACCATTAAAAGAGTAAGGGAATTTCATGGACAACTTTATGCCAATAAATTTGAACTTAGATGAAATGGGCAAATTTTTTTGAGAACCCAACTTACTAAAACTGACAGAACTCTCATACATTACTAATAGAAATTAAAATTGTGCGATCACTTTAGAAAATGGTTTGGTCATTTCTTCTAAAATTAAACATATCTCTACCCTATATTACCCCAGCAACTGTTTTCCTAGATATTTGCATAAGAGAAATGAAAACATGTCCCCTAAAAGGCTTGTACAATAATGTTCTTAGCAGCTTTATTCTTAATAGTGAAAAACTGGAAACAATTCAAAAATCCATTAAGATAAACAAATTTTGGTGTATTCATACCATTGAATACTACTTAGCAATTTAAAAAGACCTAATGATACTTGCAGCAACATGGATGAATCTCAGAGCATACTGAGAGAAATAACCCAATACAAGAGAATATGATTGGCATGTTTCCATTTAAATGAAGTTTTAGAATAGACCAAAACATACAGAGACAGAAAGAACATTGATTGCCTCTGGTGGGACAAGGGATACACTGTAAAGGGACATGAGGGAAGTTTCTGGAATGATGGTAATGATCTATATCTTGATTGGTGTGTGATCATTACATGATTATAAAAACATTTCACAAAGCTTATCAAATTGTTACCTTGAAATCATGTGTTTTATTGCATGTAAATTATATCTCAATAGCATTGGGTTCATTGATGAAGGCTCCTGGGCCTAGGATTCTTTTTGTGGGAAGACTTGATTTCTGAAACAGTTCATCAATAGCTGTTGAATTATCTAGTTGTCCTGTTTCTTCAATTTTGGTAAATACTTTTTTTTTTTTTTTGCAGTTCTACATTTTCTACAGTTTCAAAATTTTCTGTAGCATATATAGTAATGTCCCCTTTTCAGTCCTGATGCTGATTATTTGTGCCTTCTTTTGTTTTTCCTTGATCAGTCTCACCAGAAGTTTATCAATTTTAGAAGTTTAAAAAATCACAACAAATTTTGGCTTTGTTGATCCCCTTTGTTGGGTGATTATTTTTGTTTCATTAATTTCTGCTGTTTATTATTATTTCCTTTCTTCTACTTTTTTTTTAGCTGTTGGAGAATTTTATTGACTTGGGCATGTTTTCACATTTATTAGTGAGGCAGTTCTTTCATGTTTCAATAAACATATGCTCCATACTAGCATGCTATCCAAAAGAGATATAATGAGAGCCATCTATATAATTCTAACTTTTCTAGTAGCCATGTTAAAAAAAAGTAAGAAACAGGTGAAATTAATTTTAGCAATATATGGCCAACATATCTTAAAATATTATCATTTCAACATGTAATCAATATAAAAATATCAATGTGATATTTTACCATCTTTTTTTTTCACTAAGTCTTCAAACTTTGGTGTGTATTGTATATTTACAACATATTTCATTTTTTAATAGCTTCATTGTTTTTTAGCTTGGATTTTTGAAAATACGTTTTTATTATAGTAGTTGTGAACTTAAAAAACAATCATGCATATGTGTGGAATTCCCATACAACACCCCTTCATGAACACACCACACCATTGTGGAACATTCGTTACGGATTATGAGATAATATCATCAGACTATTACCACTAACAATGGTCATAGATACATTTGGCATATTTTTCCCATATACCCCCTATTAATAACACAGTACATCTTTGGCATTGATGCAAGAATATTACAGTATTACTGTTAACTATAGCCCATAGGTTACATTAATTATATTTTCCCCATGCTTCTCCAAATTCCCACCACCCTGCAATAGTGATATATATCCATTCTAGTTCACAGAAGGACATTCTCGCATTTGTACTATTAAGCACCTCTGGGTTCACTGTGTTTTTCAGTCCCTAGATTATTCTACAGCTTTCTTTCAATTGACATTTACATCTCTGGACTACCCTCTTCAGCTACAATCCCATTTATAAACTAGCTGCTACTCACTATAATGTGTTACCATCAACTCTATCCATTTCCACACTTTTTTGGGGGGGGAGGTACCAGGGATTGAACCCAGGACCTCATGAATGGGAAGCAGGCGCTGAATCACTGACTTACACCGGCTCCCATTTCCACACTTTTACAGTCAACTTAATTAAAACTTCTACATAAATTAAGCATCAGTACCCCCTCTCAGCCCTCAACCTATTTCCTAATAACCTATACTCTTATCTTTTAACTCCATGCATTTATTCTTCAAGTTTAGTTCATATTAGTGAGACCATGCAATATTTATCCTTTTGTGTCTGGCTTATTTCACTTAGCATAAAGTCTTCAAGATTCATCCATGTTATCAATTTCATTTCTTCTTACTGCAGCATAGTATTCCATCGTATGTATATACCACGTTTTGTTTATCCATTCATTGGTTGATGGGCACTTGGGTTGTTTCCATCTTTTGGCAATTGTGAATAACACCACTGTGAACATCAGTGTGCAAAAGTCTGTTCTCATCACAGTTTTCAGTTTTTCTGGTTATATTCCTAGTAGAGGAATTGCTGGATCATATGGCAGTTCTATATTTAGCTTCTTGAGGAACCATCAAACTGTCTTCCACAGAGGCTGCACCATTTTACATTCCCACCAACGGTGAAGGGAGTGTTCCTATTTCTCCACATCCTCTCCAGCACTTACTGTTTCGTTTTTTTAATAATGGCCATTCTGTGCAGTGTGAGATGATATCTCAGTGTTGTTTTGATTTGCATTTCCCTAATAGCTAGTGATATGGGACATTTTTTCATGTGCTTTTTGGCCATTTGTATTTCCTCTTTGGAGAAATGTCTATTTAAGTCTTTTGCCCATTTTTAATTGTGTTGCTTGCTCTTTTATTGTTGAGTTATATGATCTCTTTGTATAACATGAAAGTCAAACCCATATCGGTTATGTGGTTTTTAAATATTTTTTCCCACTGAGTGGGTTGCCTTTTCACCTTCTTGACAAAGTCTTGAATCCCAATTATCCATGTTTTCTTTTGTTGCTCATGCTTTCAGTATAAGGTTTAAGAATGCACCACCTACCCACCTGGTGTTGAAGATATTTTCTTCTATGAGCTTTATGACTGTAGCTTTTATATTTAGGTTTTTTTAAAAATCTATTTTGAGTTAATTTTTCTATAAGGTGTGAGATAGGGGCCCTCTTTCTTTTAGATATGAATATCCGGTTCTCCCAACACCATTTGTTGAATAGACTGTTCTGGACCAGCTGGGTGGGTTTGACAGGCTTGTCAAAAATCACTTTACCATAGATATGATGGTCTGTTTCTGAACCATCAGTTTGGTTCCGTTGGTCTGTGTGTCTGTCTTAATGCCAGTACCATGCTGTTTTTACCACTGTAGCTAGGTAGTTATGATTGAAAGTCTGGAAGTGAGTTCTCCAACTTTGCTTTTCCTTTTTAAGATGTTTCTGGCTATTCGGGGTCCCTTTCTCTTCCAAAGAAATTTGATAATTGTGTTTTCCATTTATTTGAAAAATGCTGGTGGAATTTTTATCAGGATTGCATTGAATCGGTATATCAATTTGAGTAGAATTGACATCTTAATGATATTTAGTCTTCTGATCTGTGACCATGGAATATTCTTCCAATTATTTAGGTCTTTTTTTATTTCTTTGAGCAATGCATTGTAGTTTTCTGAATACAAGTACTTTACATCCTTGGTTAAGTTTATTCCTAAATATTTGATTCTTTTTGTTGCTATTTTAAATGGACTTATTTTCCTGACTTCCTCCTCAGATTGCGCATTAATAGTGTATAGAAACACCACTGATTTTTGTGTATTGATCTTGTATCCTAACACACTATTGAAATTGTTTATTAGCTCTAGTAGCTTTGTTGGACACTTTTTGGACTTTATGTATATAGGATAATATCATCTGCGAAGAGCAAAATTTTTACTTCTACCTTTCCTGTTTGGATGCCTTTTATATCTTTTTCTTGCCTGATTGCTCTAGCTAGAACCTCTAGCACTATATTTAACAACAGTGATGACAGTAGGTATCCTTGTCTTGTTCCTGATCTCAACAAGAAGGCTTTCAGTCTTTCACCATTGAGTACAATGTTATCTGTGGGTTTTTAATATACGGCCTTTATCATGTTGAGAAAAGTTTCCTTCAATTTCTATCTTTTGTAGTATTTTTAGCAAGAAAGGGTGCTAAATTTTGTAAAATGCCTTTTCTGTGTCGATCAATAGGATCATGTGATTTTACTTCCTCGGTTTATTAATGTGTTGTATTATGCTGATTGATTTTCTTGTGTTTAACCACCCTTGCATACCTGGTATAAAACCCACTTGATCATGATGAATAATTATTTTAATGTGTTGTTGGATTCGATTAGCAAGTATTTTGTTGAGGATTTTTGCAGCTGTATTAGGGAAATGGGTCTGTAATTTTCTTTTTTCATAATATCTTTATCTGGCTTCGGTGTTAGGTTATTATTGGCTTCATAGAACAAGTTTGTTAGTGTTCCTTCTTGTTCAGTTTTTTGGAAGAGTTTGAGTAAGATTGGTATTAAATCTTCTTAGAATGCTTGGTAGATCTCTCCTGTGAAACCATCTGGTCCTGGGCTTTCCATTTTGGGTAGTTGTTTGATGACTCTTTTAATCTCTTTATGTGTGATTGGTTTGTTGAAGTCTTCTGTTTCTTCTAGGGTTGGTATAGGTTGTTCATACGTTCCTAGGAATTACTCCATTTCATCTATATTGTCTAGTTTGTTGGTGTATAGCTGTTCATAGTATCCTCTTATGATCTCTTTTATTTCTGTGGGGTCAATAGTAATGGCTCCATATTCATTTTATATTTTTGAATCTTCTCTCTTTTTTTGTCAGTCTAGATAATGGTTTGTTGATTTTGTTAATCTTCTCAAAGAACCAACTTTTGGTTTGTTAATTCTCTATATTGTTTTTTATCTGTTGTTCTCAATTTCATTTATGTCTGCTCTAATCTTTGTTATTGCATTCCTCCTGCTTCCTTTGGAATTAGTTTGCTGTTTTTTTCCTAGTTCCTTCAGCTATGTAGTTATATAATTGATTTTACTCTTTCTTCCTTTTTAACGTAAGCCTTGAGGGCTGTAATTTTCCCTACAGCACTGCCTTTGCTGCATCCCATAGGTTCTGAGATGTTGTGTTCTCGATTTCATTCATATCAAGATATTTATTTTCTCTCACAATTTCTTCTTTGACCCACTGATTATTTGAGAGTGTTATTTAATCTCCATACATTTGTGAATTTTCCCTTTTTCCACTTCTTGTTGATTTCCAACTTTATTCCATTATGTTCAGAGAAAATGCTTTGTATAAGTTCGATCTTGTTGAAGTTATTGAGATCTCCTTTGTACCCCACATATGGTCTATCCTGGAGTAAGATACATGAGCACTTGAGAAGAATGTATATCCTGCCAATTTGGGATGCAATATTCTGTATATGTCTATTAGGTTTAATCCATTTATCATATTATTCAAACTCTCTGTTTCTTTATTGATCCTCTGCCCAGATATTCTATCCAGTGCTCAGAGTAGTGTATTGAAGTCTCCAACCATTATCATAGAAACATCTGTTTTTCCCTTCAATTTTGCCAGTGATTGCCTCATGTACTTTGGGGCATCCTGGTTAGGTGCATATACATTTATGATTGTTATTTCTTCCTGGTGAATTGCCCCTTTTATTAATGTATAATGCCCTTCTTTTGTCTCTAATAACAGTTTTGCTTTTAAAGTCTGTTTCATCCAATATGAGTATAGCTACTCCAGCTCTTTTTTGGTTACTGAATGAGTGGAATATCTTTTCTCAGCCTTTCACTTTCAATCTATTGGTATCCTTGGGTCTAAGGTGAGTCTCTTGCAGAAAGCATATACATGGCTCACATTTTCTTATCCACTCCAGCAGTCTGTGTCTTTTGATTGGGGAGTTTAATCCATTAACATTCAATGTTATTACTGTAAAGACAGTTCTTATTTCACCCAGTTTGACCTTTGGGCTTTATCTGTCATATTTTATTTTCACTACTCTTTATACTTTTAGTTAGTTTTACTGATATAATCTTCAGTTTTAGACTCTTTTCCAAGCTTACTCTCCTGTCTTTTCTTTTCAGGCTGTAGCACTCTCTTTGGTATTTCCCACAAAGCCAGTCTCTTGGTTACAAACTTTCTCAGTTTCTGTTTATCTGTGGATATTCTAAACTCACCCTCATTTTTGAAAGACTATCTTTCTGTATATAATACAAGATTCTTGGCTGACAGTTTTTCTTTTGCAGTATCTTACCACTGCCTTCTTGCCTCCATATTTTCTGATGAGAAATTGGTACTTAATCTTATTGGGTATCCCTTGTATGTTATGCATCGCTTTTCTCTTGCTGCTCTCAGAATTCTCTTCATCTTTGGCATTGGACATTCTGATTAGTACATGTCTTAGAGTTGGTCTATTAAGATTTATTCAGATAGGAGTACGTTGTGCTTCTTGGATATGGGAATCTATGTCCTTCAATAGGGTTAGGAAATTTTCGACCATTATTTCTTCAAATATCCCCTCTGCTCCTTTTCCTTTCTCTTCTCCTTCTGGGACACCCATGACATGTATGTTTGCATGTCTCTTGTCATCATTTAGTTCCCTGAAACCCTTTTCAATTTTTTCCATTCTTTTCTTCATCTGTTCTTTTGTATGTTCACGTCAGAGGCCATGTCTTCAAGCTCACTGATCCTTTCTTCTGTCTCCTCAAATCTCTTGTTATATGCATCCAGTGTATTTTTCATTTCATTTATTGTGCCTTTCAGTCCCATAAGAGCTGCTATTTTTCTATGTATGCTTTAAATTTGTCTTTGTGCTCACGCAGTGTCTACTTAAAATTCTTAATCTCTTTAGCCATCTCATTGAATTTATTAAGGAGATTTGTTTGAACATCTATGATTAGTTGTCTCAAATCCTTTATGTCATCTGAAGCTTTATCTTATTCCTTTGACTGAACCATGTCTCTTGTTTCTTGGTATGGATTGTAATTTTTTGTTGGTGTCTTGGCATATGGCTTACTAGATGTTTTTTTCTGGGTGCGCTTTCTCTCTTTAGGGCTTCCTTTGTCTTTCTCCCTTGCTGGTTATGTAGTAGGAGCTGAGGCTGTAGTTGGTACGTATGCTGTGGAGGCTTAAGCTGCCCACGTCACCCCCTTTCTTCTACTTTTATTGTTGTTTTTCTTTGTGTTCTTTTCTAACTTGAGATGGATTATTAATTAATTTTCAGTCTTTTGAATGTACACATTTTAAGGCTAAAACTATCCTTCTAAACTTTGCTTTAGCTCTCTCCTATAATTAGGACAGATAATAAATTATTGCTAGAAACAATATGCTTCTGAATTTACTAATTTCCAAACTTAAGGGGTATGATATATTTTTGTTACTTATTTTTAGTGTAATTGCATTTTAGTTAGAGATACTCTCTGGTATGACTTACGTAACCTTAAATTTATTGGTATTTTCTTGATGGACCATTATAGGGTTAGTTTTAGTAAATATGCCATATATACCTTAAAATAATGTATATTATGTTGTTGAGTGAATATTTCCATTAGTTACAGATTACTAGTCATATTCCTTAAATTCATGTATCTTTATTCATTTTTATATCTTTATTGATTTTTTCTTTGTTTTAAATTACTTGTCTGACATGTATTAAAAAACTTACAATATGCTTGTGGATTTCTGAACTACCTTGCAGTTGTCAGTTATTCTTTACTTTATATATTATATATATATATATATTATATATTATTCATAATATTTGTATTAACTCCAAGCTGGAAACAATTCAATGTCTATGAACAATTGAATGTCTAAATTGGTATGTTTATACAGAGGGACACTCCTCAGCAGTGAAAATGAATGAATTGTATTTACATGCAGGAATATCTAGAACATAATTTTCAATGAAAAATTCAAGACAAAAATACATGTACAATGAAAACATATAAAGTTCAAAAACATAAAGCTCTGAAATATTGTTTGGGGATATAATTATGTAATAAAGCTTTAAAGAAGATCAAAAGAATAATGAATATAAAGAATATATTTTATACTTGAGGGAGCAGGAATGGAAAACTAATGAAACGGGACCCTCAGAAGGCTTTATAAGTATTGCTAATGGTCTGTGTCTTAAGGTTGGTAGTTGATATATGGGTACAGAATACAGTCGGATTCATCATTAAATTAACTATGCCTCCCTTCCCCTATTTTTTCCTTGCTTTATATCCCCATCCCCAATTCTAATTCAGCCCCACTGTAGTAAGTGCATATGGATGGGGGTGGTGTCAGGGTCCTACTTCTCTATTGAAAATGACTATATTTTTATTATATCTGCATGATTCAGTGAATATTTTCACAAAGTATATGAAAACAATAGAAATTGAAGGTATTACTTGTTCATAAAAAATTAATCTCCCTGGGAATATACATTTTCTTTGAGTCACATGGGTTTTCTGTCCAACTGGAATAGTTATAGTAACAAAACACTGTACTGAAACTAAGCAATTTAAATGTTGAGAAATTCATTAGAAATATTTAGCTGTTTATTTTATATTACTTGTCAGGACTAAATATGTATTTTATGGGAGGAGATATATTTTGTGAGAAATAAAGCACATTTCCCCATAAGGAAAATGATCCAATCATAATTTTCATTAATAAGTAATTTTTTAAGAGTCACAAAACCACAAAATGAATATGGAATATTTTCAAGTAATCCACAGAATTTACTAATGTTCATAAAATTTTCCTTAATTAAAGGTCAATAAATTAGAATTAGAACTAGAATGTGCCAAACAAAAATTTGAAGAAATGACTGACACCTATCAAAAAGAAATTAAGGATAAAAAGATATCAGAAGAAAATCTTTTGGGAGAGGTAGGAAAAACTAAATGTGTTTGAAACTTTGTTATACTAAAACTCTATATTTGTTTATTAACATTTTAAGAGAAAAATAATAAAAACATTATTTTTTTTTTAATTACCATTTTTAGAAATATTTGATAAATTTATATTAGGGACAATTTATTTTCTTTAGAAACTAAAAGTAACCTTGTTATTCTAATTATTTAAGTATTAAGTAGCATATAATTATTTTGAAAAGATAACTGATCATTATAGTATTATACTGTCATCTCACATGATAGAACACCTTAAAATGAACCAAAATAGTAATGCATTTCTAAATTAGTTTCCCAATTTCCTGGTATTTGATTTCTCCACTTTATGTAAGTAGAGTATATGTTCTTTACATTAAATTAAATTTGCCTTTTGTGCTTTAATTTTAAGAAAAGCTTTTATTTGATAGGTTGAGAAGGCAAAAATAATAGCTGATGAAGCAGTAAAATTACAGAAAGAAATTGATATACGATGTCAGCATAAAATAGCTGAAATGGTAGCACTTATGGAAAAGCATAAGGTAATTTTTTTCCATTTCATTTAATGAAAATTATTCATTGGAGCCATATTTGTGCTTTAAAGTGGTGAAATCATGATAGCATTCTGATTTGTTGGAGAAAATTTTTATGCCTGTGCAGCAATGACTAATTATTATTGGAATACCCTTGACATCCCATTTCTCCAGCTCAGATCTTAACCATGCAAAGCTGAGGTTGGGTGTTACTTCCTTGAAGAAATCTCCCTTATCATTTCTGATGGGTGGAAGTAATCATTCTTTTTTAAAATTCTCCTAGTAGTTTCTTATAACACTTTCCACCTTATATTTATTTAAGTACATACTTGAGATATGTACCTTATTAATATTTGCATCCCTAACATGTGTCTAACATATACCAGGCTAAACAAATTTTTATAAAAGGAATAAATAGATGAAAGGCTTAATGTTTATTGTGTGTGTCCTCTATTATTTTTATTGTTGTTTTAAAGTAATCATTTTGTTAGTGAATTAAACCTTTTTGCCTTCAAGATTTGGAGAGGTTATACCTCCCTATTCATCCGTAAAGATTGTTGCTGGAATATAACATTATTATGAGGAAACCAAAGAGGATTTTAAAAAGTATTTTAAGTAACTTGTGAACTCATAGATTTAAACATATGTGGTATGTTTTCATCCAGTGCAGTTTTCATCCTTTTGATACTTAAATTAAATTGTCCCAGGTGTGGTCAGTGGGAGCCTCTTCAAGCTGTCTCCCAAGTCCTTTGGACTTAGCCTAGGAGGCTCTGATAGCTTTCTTGCTTTCTATTATGACAAGATTTTCCAGGTTCTTCTTGTATATCCTGCCCCAGATCTGGGAAAGAAGAAGTGGTCCTTCTAGCTATTTTTAAATGGTGAAACTCAGTGTTTCCAATTTAAAAGAATTATTGCTTGATCTTATATTAGATTATTTCCAAGACTGTTATGTATGCTTCATGGTTTAGGTTGTTTGAATGAAAAAAATATAATGGAACATTTAAAAAATATATATCCTCAAAGATATGTATATATATTATTTAATTCAAACATCATTTTCTGCAAATATCAAATAAATTAGCATATCAATCCTATTAAAACATAATGTATTCTATTTTAAATATTTTTTTTATGTTTAATGTAGCACCAATATGATAAAATTGTTGAAGAAAGAGACTCAGAGTTAGGACTTTATAAGAGCAAAGAACAAGAACAGTCATCATTGAAAGCATCTTTGGTGAGATTCAGAACAAATAGCAGTAAAAGTTAATTTTCATAATGTCAGCAAGGCTGGTGGTAAATAAAGGTATTAAGTAAAATATATTTTTTGTGTTATATAGAATGTGTTTTAGATCGGAAAGAGATCTTATAGATCTAATTAGATCTAATTAAGTGGGCTTCCAGTTTATCTTTTGAAATGGTAGAACAAAATCAGTTTTCAAACAAAATGTTATAAACTCCAGTTAACAAATAAGTTTGGAGCCCTGAATGAGAGAAGGTAGGAGGAAAGATATTCATAGTGTTAAATCTTTCTTTAGAGAAAGCAATCAAACATTTATTTAAATGAGGTCCTTTTTATGGTTAATTAGCATCCTTCATATCAGTAGACTTTTAAAGTGTATGTATTTTATTAGTGAATATATTTCTCTATAAAACTTAATTTACTTGAAGCATTTGTTTGCAATTTTATTGTCTTGACAAAATATATGGAAGCACTTATAAAATTTATGTTTCTTTTTTAAAATTTTATTTTTTATTTTTAAAGAAGCTTTAGATTACATAAATGTTACATTAAAAATTTATGGGATTCCCATACACCCCACCCCATTCCCCTTCCACACTTTCCCACATTAACACGTTTCTTTTTCTTTAGGAGATTGAACTATCCAACCTCAAAAATGAACTTTCATCCATTAAGGAGCAACTTGACATTGAAAGAGAAGAAAAGGTAGGTTTTCTGGTTTTGTATCCAGTTGTAAGGTTTAGGTGCAGCTGTGAATTTTTATAAACATGTCGTATTAGAAAATAATATAGATTTGGGTAATTAGGGAAGAGAAAAAACAGTTTTCCTCCGTTTGCTTTTTTTCCCAGAAGTGGTTAGTATATTCTTAGTTTAAATGCAAAATCAGTATAAATACAGGAGTACTTTTAAGGATAGGAGTCCTTTGAAATATACTATAAGTACTTGAGAAATATTATGTTATATGTTATGAAATGCTTATATATTTAGATAAGTGCTTTTTAGCTGTTCATCGTGTTTCAGAAAAAATAATGCCTTGTATCTGTGTAGTGTTTTGTAGTTTGCAAAGTGTATTGACTCACACATTAAAATGACAGATATTATCAATATTTTGCTTTTTATAGGACAGGAATTGTACTGATATCCTATTTACATCTGATTTAATCCTTACAACACCCAATAAACAATACTTATTTACTATTTTTCCCATTTTTACAGAGGTGTTATTTATTCAAGATTACGTAATAAAAAAGTAGAATGGCTGAAATTCAAACCCAGGTCTATTTTGTATGCTTCCAAAATCTGTTCTCTTAAGTATACTGCTGCAGTTTAGATAACATGCCTTTTCAATTTCAAGCATCTGTGCATTTGTTTACTTTGTTTCCTGCATTTAATTCCCTTCATCCTTTCCCTACCTGTAGAAAATTTCACATATCTTTCATATTGCTAATGTCAGCTTACTGTATTTAAATACTGTCATAGCACTTTGTTCTTACATTAAAATGGCTATTTTATTGTGTATCCCCAATTATATTGAAAGCTTCTCAAGGTCTAAGATTATGTCTTATTTATCTTTGTTTTCTCTTTATTTGTACATAGTGCTTTGAAAATTTTATGTGTTCAATGTCAAAAGAATGATTAAATGGCCTTCCTTTTATCTGTTGCCTGTCATAATAAAATCCATACCTACCTTTATCTCACTATCTTAGTAGAAGAGAAATGGTTCCACATCTTTATTTAACTACTCTTGATGTTCTTGATCAACCCTCAGTGATTTTCAATTTTACTCTTTAGCCAATACAAATAAATAAGACTTATATCATCTTAAAAAAAAAAAAGTCTTAGAACCTTTACTTGCACCTTAAGCTACCGTATTTTCTAGGTTCTTTTCTTAACTATTACATTTTTAGAAAGAGTAGCCTATTATACTTTCTACTATTTCAACTTTCATCATTCCTCACCTATTAGAATTTAGCTATTGGACTAACCACATTCTTGATTTGGGGCACCTTTGAACTCCTTATTGGCAAATCTAATGGCTTCTGTTTGTATATCAGGGATAATTAAAAGTCGCTTTATATAGTATTATGTTTCTTTCTCATTTATCTATGACTATATATATGCCTGTATGTGTATATGTTAAAAAATTTGGACTAGTGGTAGATTATATTCTTCAAACTATCTGCTGCCCTTTCCTGTGAAGTCATTCCCAAAGGAATGATTATATATTCCTGCCCTACTGACTTCAGCTTTACTCACGGAATGTGATCAAAACTTACATGGTCACTTCTGAGAAGAAGCTTTAAGAGCCACCACATGGTTCTCCAAGCCTCTTTCTTCCCCTGGCCATACGACTTGTACATTCCAGGTAGGAGATGCTCCTTTAGCCTAGGTCCCTGAAGATGATAAGGAATAGAACAGAAGCTAATCTGCAATTGATATATAATGTGACTAAGAAATAAACTTTTGTTTTAAGCCACTGATTTAGGGTTTGTTACCACAATGTAATCTGGTGTAGGCCGATTGATATAGGGATCATTCTGTATACATAATTTTATGCATGTATTTGTAGATATATATATATATATATAATTTTATATATGTTTTATAAAAACACACTTCATTATATCTGTATGTTTTAAAGAATTAAAACAATATAGAAAGGTACAAAAAGAGTAAGACTATCCCAAAAGCCCATCACTCAGAGTAGATCTTTCCAACTTCATATACTAAGATTGGACTAACAGTTATCTACTTGTTTCATTGAATATAGAGGTTTGTCTTTTTGTTTCTGTTGAACTTAATGATTTTTTAGAAGAGAAAGGGATGAAGTTTTTAGTCTGCCATCTTGAAACTGGCTCCCTCAATTGATTCATTTATGGAGTCATTCTCTTAGGTTTTCCTAGTAATTTCCTAATAATGATGACTTTTCCCACATCTCCCAATATTTATACCTCGTATTTTCTTCTCTTTGTATATTGCATTGACTTTTATTTCCAAATCAACATTAAATAATACTGATTACAGTAGATATCCTAGTCTTGTTCCTTACTTCAGTGGACATGCTCTGTTCCTCACCATTATGTATGATGTTTTTTTTTTGGTTTGGGAGATGTACTTTTCATCATAAAAGGAAGCCCCTGGCTAGTCTATTAAGAATTTCTGTTCTAAATCAATGTTAAATCTACCAAATACCTTTTATTTGGCATATGTTGAAATCACTCAACAAAATGATTAAAGTTAAAGCTTAATATAACTTAAACTTGAGTTAAAGGCTCAATTTATATTCAGTATTTCTTGTTTAATACTATGTTTCCTGCTATGAGTTTGCCTTAGCTTTTTAATTATTTTTACTTTCCAGGTAGTCTATGCTTTGAGGTTGATTCCTCTTTGACACCAGAAAGTCTTAGGAAAAATTTTAATATACACAGTGACTTGGGGTTTTGTTTTCTAATTTTTGTTATTTCTACTTTTATTACAGTTTCTGTACTATTGCATACACGTATATACACTATAATATAAATTACACTTTTACATATATTATAAAAATGGAACTAGTACATAGAAGTATAAAAGAAAGTATTAATAAAATTTTCAAAATCTATACTCCAGAACAATTGTTGTCAAATTTTGGTGTCTATCACTTCAGTTGACTCTCTATGAAAAAAAAAAAAATAAACACCCATACACATGCATATAAAGACAGATGAGGAAAAAGAACCTTAGAACCATTTTTACAAGGGCTAAGCTCTGAAGGAGAGCACTGTCACAGGCCAATCTGCAAAGACTGGGAAGGTTTTTGCCTTGTTTGTTCTTTTCATTCAAGGAAATTTCAGTCGTAACCCTAGCTGGATAGAAGTTTAAGGAATGACTCGTCAGTGACTAAATTACAGAGATAACCCATTAAAACATTAAAATGTCCAGTGTGCAACAAAAGATTGGAAGGCATACAAATAAAAAGGAAATGATAGGCTGTGTAAAGGAGCCAGAATAAGTATTGGAAACCATTGGAAACCATCAATGAGGAACACTAGATATTGGAAATATCAGACAAAGACTCTAAAAACATTCTTATATGTGCAAAGAGCTAAAGTAAAACATGGACAAATAATGAAAGGAAAACTGACCAACAATAGATGAATAAAAAGACGTTCAATAAAGAGATAGAAATAATAATAAAAAGGAACCAGCCAGAGAGACTAGAGATGAAGTCCATAATAAGTGAAATAAAAAATTCCCTAGAGGGGCTAAACAGCATATTAAACTGGCAGAAGAAAGAATCAGTGAACTTGAGTATAAGACAATTGAAATTATTCAGTTTGAAGAGCAGAAAGGTAAAGAATGAAGAAAAGTGAATAGAGCCTAAGAGACCTTTGGAACACTATCAAGCATACCAATATACATTATGGGGATTCCAGTAGGAGAAGGAGGAGAGAGGGGGCAGAAAGAATATTTGAAGAAATAGTAGCAGAAGACTTCTCAAATATAATGAAAGACATGCATATACACACAAAAGAAGGTTAGAACAGGATAAGCAATTATAATCACATTGTTGAATGCCAAGGCAGAGAGAATCTTGACAGCTGCATGAGAGAAGCAGTGTATCATGTACAGGGAGACTCAATAATTTTAAGTGCTGATTTCTCATCAGAAACATGGAGGCAAGAAGGTAGTGGGATGACATATTTAAAGTGCTGAAAAAAGAAATTGCCAACCAAGAATTATATATCTGGCAAAACTGTATTTAAAAAATCGGAGTGCTTCTGGTCAACCAAGGTGGCAGCATAAGATGCTCTAGGGTTCTGTTCCCCCACAGAATCTTTGAAAAACTAGCAAAAACTGGCAGAACTATCTTTCTCAGACCTCCAAAAAACAAAAACAAAAAGTTAAAGGATTGCAAATAACTGTTCATGTGCTGAACCAAGAAAAGGTAATTTAAAACTGGTAGGAGAGGCTTGTGGCACCCTTGTTGGCTTCTAACCACCCTTCCCATGTGCACTGCATAGCTGGCCTTCACTACCATTGTAGGTCTCTGGCCCCATTCCAGAGTAACCCCTATGTGCATACTGTAATGCCTGTATGTTGTTGCCAGTCAGGAAGTGGCTTCCTAAAAGACTGAACCAGGACAATTGTCTCTGGCTCATGTTTCCAGAAGTTGCCCTGCAGGCAGAAGCAGCTTACAGAGAGCAAAAGAAGTTTAATAAACAACTGAATCAAAGCAGCCTGGGACAAAGGATTACAGGCCTTCAGATATATAATAGAGCACCCCAGAGAGAGCCAGGGTCAATGTCATAGGGAGTAGAGGGGAACTTTGGATTCCTGTAAACAGGAGAATTCCTAAGGCCTTGAGTGCAAGCATAGGACAAGACACAGGCTCTGAAAAACAACCATGCACATTGGCCTTAGGCTGATCTTCTTGGTAAGAGCACTGAACTCTGAAGGAGAGCATCAGCCAACAGAGCCAATTTTCAAATACTGTGAAAAGTTTTGTTTGTTTGGTTTTTTGCAATTTTTGTTATTGTTGTTAGTTCCTGTTACTCAAGGAAATCAATATCTTATCAGTAGCTGGGTAGAAATTTAAGGAACAGAGAGCTCTGGAACTTAATCCCAGAGTTAACACATTAAAATATTAAAATGTACAGTGTGCAACAAAAAATTACAAATTAAAAACAAAAACAAAAACAGGAATTGATGGTTCACCCAAAGGAACAAGTTAAAACTTCAGAAACTATCAATGAGGGAAACCATCAATAAAAAAGACTAGACTTTAGACATACCAAAGAAAGACTTTTAATAAATGATCTTCAGTATGCTCAAAGAGATAGAGGCAAACATAGAGAAAGAATTGAAGGATATCAGTAAAATGATCTATGAACAAAATGAGGTCTCATTAAAGAAATAGGAAATTTAAAAAGCAACCAAATACTGGAAGACCAGAACAATAGAAATAAAAAATTCCCTAGGGGTTTTTAACAGCACATTAGAGCTGGCAGAAAAAAGAATCAGTGAACTTGAAGATAAAATAATTGAAATGATTTGGTCTGAGGAGTAGAAAGAAAAAAAGAATTTAAAAAAGCAAACTGAGCCTTAGAGACCTATGGGACACCATCAAGCATAGCAATATATACATTTTGGGAATCCCAGAGATAGAAGAAAGATACAAAGGAGCAGAGAGATTCTTCAAAGAAATAATGACTGAAAACTTCCCAAATTTGCAGAAAGACATGAACATACATATCCAGGAATCCCAAAGAACTGCAAACCAGATTAACTCAAAGAGAACCAGGTACAGACACATCATAGTCAAATTGTTGATTGCAAGAACAAGAAGAGTTTTGGAAGCTGCAAGAGAAATCCACGGGTTATGTACAAGGGAGCCCTACTTAGATTAAGTGCTGATTTCTCATTGAAAACCATGGAGGCAAGAGGCAGTGGGGCAAACTTAAAGCACTGAAAGGAAAAGTTACAATCCAAAAATGCTATATCCAGTCAAATTGTCTTTCATAAATGATGGAGAGATTAAGACATTCCCAGATAAACAAAAGATGAGGTACTTCATCGCCACTTGTTCTGCCCTACAGCAATCAATGCTAAAGGGAGTTCTTCATTGAAAGAGAAAGATACTAGACAGTGGATCAAAGTGGCATAAAGAAATAATCTACAGTAAAGGTAACCATAAGAGAAATTATAAACATCAGAATTATTGTATTTTGTGAATGTAACTTCACTTTTTACTTCTTACTTGTTCTAAAATGCACACATATAAAAATGACAAATCTATGGCTTTGTATATACAGTTAATAAAGATATAATTTGTAATAAGTACATCACAAAGGTGGGAGAAGAGAAGAGTAGGAACAGAGCTTGAGTATAATATAGAAATTAGGTTGGTATCAAACCAAATATGAGTGTAAGGGATTTTTAACATTAAATTTAAACCCAATGCAACCACAAAGGAAATATTTGAAAAAATATATACAGAAGGAAATGAGAAGGGATGAAAAATGGTACACCACAAAAAATCAAATAAATATGAAAGTAGGCATTAACTGAAGAAGGCTTTATATTTACAAAGGACCAAATTGAAAATGCAGAGAAAAGATCTGTATTATCACAATATAATACTTTATTACTTTACATGTGAGTGGATTAAGCTTTCCAGTGAAAAGACAGATATTTGCAGAATGGATTAAAAAAACATGACCCAACTATATGCTGGTTACAAGAGATTCACCTTAAATTAAAATACACAGGTAGGTTGAAAGTAAAAATATGGAAAAAAATATTCCTTGCAACTTAGTACCCAAAAGAGAGCTAGATAATATCAGATAAAAATAGACTTTAAGTAAAAAAACTGTGACAATGAACAAAGAGTTACACTATAAACTGATAAAGGGAACAATAAAACAAGAAGACATAAAATTCTAAATATATATGTACCGGTGTCAGTTTGATATTATTTTATGAATCCCAAAAAAGGGAAAATTATGTTTTTAAGCTAATCTATTCCTGTGGGTATGATACCCTTTGCATTAAATTCGGTTAAGGGTCCTTTGATTAGATTACTTTATAAGATCATTTAGGGCTTTTGATTGGACTATGTCAGTGAAGTGTGAGTCAGCTTGGGTCTCTGTCTCCTTGCTGGGTCTGGTATAAACAGAACCAGAGAGAGACAGGCACAGGCACAATAAAAGGAAGCTGCCATGTTTGATCCTGCCATGTGAGAGAAAGGTTTAGCCCACAACTGAGCTGCAAGGAGAGAAGCCCCTGAAAGGCTCAAAGAGCTGAGGCCCAGAGAGAAATGAGCCATATGCCTGAATAGCTTACTGATGAACTCGGGAAGAAAGCATTGCTGTCAAGACTGAGAGAGGAGGCTTGGTAAGAGACAAGCCCTATGCCAAGTTTGCCTACAGCTGCAGAAAGGTGGAGACCTTGGCAGAGATCGGCAGCCATCTTGCTTCACTACATGGCAGCTGACTTTGGTGAGAAAGCACCTCTTGTAGTGCCTTGAGTTGGAATTTTCATGACCTTGAAACTGTAAGCTTTTATCCCAAATAAGTCCCGTTTATAAAAGCCAGCACATTTCTCATACTTTGCATTGGCAGCCCTTGAAAAATGAAAACAGCATCTAACACTAGTGCCCCAAAATACATGAAACACATATTGGCAGGATTGAAGGGAGAAATCGACGGTTTTAAAGGAAACATAAATACATCACTTTCAGTAATGGACAGAATTATTTAGTCAGAAGATCAATAAGGAAATAGAAGACTTGAATGATGCTATAAAACAACTGGACCTAACAGACTTATATAGAATGCTTTTATTCAACAACAGCAAAACACACATTCTTCTTGAGTGCACATAGGTCATCCTCCAGGATAGACCATATGGTGGGTCACAAAGCAATTCTCAATAAGTTTAGAAATATTGAAATCACAGAATATGTCTTTTTCATCCACAATGGAGTAAAGGTAGAAATCAATTACAGAACTAGAAAATCCACAATATTTGAGAGTTAAACAACACAGTCTTAAACAAACAATAGTTCAAAAAGAAATTGCAAGGGTATTAGGAAATATATTGAGCTGTGAAAATGGAAACACAATATACCAAAACTTGTGAGATGCAGCAAAGACAGCGCTGAGAGGCAATTTACAGCTGTAGGTTCCTGGAGTAACTAGCAAAAGAAGAGAAAACTAAAGCCAATGCAGAGGAAAGAAATAAAGATTAGGGTAGAAATACATGTAATCAAGACTAAAAAACGATATAGAAAATCAACAAAACCTAAAGTTGGTTCTTTGAAAAGGTTAATAAAATTGACAAACCTTCAGCTAGACATGAAAAAGAGAAGATGTGGGAAGCGGATGTGGCTTAACCACTGGGCACCCACCTTCCACACGGGAGGTTCCAGGTTCGTCCCCAGTGCCTCCAAAAAGAAGACAGCAGACACCACCTCCCACTGCAAAGAGTTAGACACTGTCTGCTGCTGCAAACAGCTAGACACCGCCCCCACTGCAAGAAGCAGAAGCCAAGCCAGCAGATGCCACAGCCCGCGGGGAGCGGATATGACTCAGTCCATTGGGCAATCATCTCTCACGTGGGAGGTCCCAGGTTCATTTCCTGGTGCCTCCTGGAGAAGGCAAGCAAACAGTGAGCAGACAGATGAGCAAACCATCTGGGGCAAGGGGGGAGGGGATAAATAAAGAAAAATAAAGTGAATAAAAATAAATCTTTAAAAAAGAGAGAAGATACAATTAACTAAAATCAGAAATGAAAGGGATAATCCTTTTTGTTTATGGAAATAGAAAGGATTATAAAAAAATACTGTGAACAATTGTATGCCAACTAATTAGATAACCTAAATGGACAAATATCTAGAAGCACACAAACTACCTACACTGCCTCAAGAAGCAGTAGAAGGGAAGTGGATGTGGCTCAAGTGATTGTGCATCTGTCTACTTCCTGGTAAAAAAAAAAAAAAAAGAGGTGAGTAGACAAGCTGGGTCCACACAGCGAGCCAGGCCTGCGCAGATGCGCAGTGAGCCACGCAGCAAAATGATGACGCAACAAGAGAGAGACGTAGGGGAGAATCAAGGTGAGATGCACCAGAAACCAGGAACTGAGGTGGTGCAAGTGACAAGGTACCTCTCTCCCACATTGGAGGTCCCTAGGATCAAATCCGGTGACGCCTGGAGGAAAAAAATGAGAAGAGAAGACAAGAAACAGACATAGAAGATCACCCAGCAAATGGACACAGACAGCAAGCAGGTGGGTGGGCAGGCGGGGGGGCGGAATAAAATTGTATATGAGTAATAAAAAAAGACAAATAGAAGTTTAAAAGAAAAGAAGAAATAGAATTTCAACAGACCAATAACAACTAAAGACATTGAATTCATCATCAAAAATCTCTCCCCTCAAAAAGCCCAGAACTAGATGGCTTCATAGGTGAATTTTACCAAACATATCAAGAATAATTTAAAAAAATCCTCCCAAAAGTCTTCCCAAAAAATTGAAGAGGAAGGAACACCTCCTAACTTACTCTGTGAACCCAGCATCACCTTTATACCATTGCCAGATAAAAATAACACAGGAAAAGAAAACTTGAGACCAGTATCCCTTATGATTATAGATAGATGCAAACATTCTCAACAAAATACTAACAAACCAAATCCAGCAGCACATTAAAAGAATTATACATCATCATCAAGTGGGATTTGTACAAAGATTACAAGGGTACTTTAGCATAAGAAAATCAGTATCTCACACTGTTTTAGTAGAATGAAGGGGGAAAACACACATGATCATCTCAATTGTTACAGAAAAGGCATTTGACAAAATCTAGCACCACTTCTTGATAAACACACTTAGAAACTAGGAATACAAGGAAACTTCTTGACATGATAAAGAGAATATATGAAAAACCCATAACTAACATCATCCTTATCTTAGTTTGCCACAGGGTTGCCAATGCAAAGTACCAGAAATGGGTTGGCTTTTATAATGGGGATTATATTTAGGGCAGGGATTCTTAACCAGGGTTCCACAGACCCCCAAGGGGTCTGTGAAAAGATTTCAGGGAGTCTGTGAGCTTGAATTGAAAAAAAAAATAAACTTATATCTATATTTTCTCTGAACTCTAACTGAAATCTAGCATTTTTCCTTCACTTATGAATGTATGCAATAAATAATTTACAGTAATATTTGTTTAACCTGACTGGCAAAGGGGTCCATGGAACAAAAAAGGTTAGGAACCCCTGATTTAGGGTGAAAGCTTACTGTTCTGAGACTGTGAAATGTCCAAATCAAAGCACCATCAGAGATGCTTTCTCACCAAAGTCAGCTGCTGGTGATACTAGTGTCTTGCCATGCGGCAAAGATGGAGGCAGATATCTGCCCAGGTCCCTGCCTTCCCCTCCAGAATGTGTCATCTTCCAGAGCTTGGCATAGGGTTTGCCTCTTTCTGGGCCTCTTCTCTCAGTCTTAGCTGCTCTGCTTTCTTCCTGAGTTCAGCTGTGAGCTGAGGCATATGGCTCTGTCTTTTTAGCCTTGAGCTGCTCCATGGGCCCAGCCTCTTAGGGGCTTCGCGCTTAAGCTTTGGCTGGTAGCGATCCTTGAGTCCTCTTTCACATGGCAGGGTAAAAAAAATGGTGGTGTCCTTTCTCTGTGTCTCACTCTCTGTGTCTCCATTTATTTAAGGTCTTTATAAGACCATCTTGCTGGGTCACACCTTACTGACACAGTCCAACCAAAAGGGCCTCACATCCACAGGAATGGATTAGTTCAACAACATAATCTTTTTCTTTTTGAGATTCATAAAAGAACTTCTAACTGCCACAATACTAAATGGCAAAAGACAGAAAGCTTCCTCCCTAAGATCAGGAATAAGACAAGGATACTCACTGTAGCCAGTGTTATTCAACATTTTACTGATCATTCTAACCAGATCTATTAGGCAAGAAAAAGAAATTAAAGGCATCCGTTTTAGAATGAAGGCTATAAAACTTTCTGGATTGGCAGATATTATGACCCTATATATAGAAAAAATTTTTTAAAATGCACAACAAACTAATGGAATTCTGCAAAGTGGTGAGGTATATGAACAACACCCAGTAATCAGTGGTGATTCTGTACACTACTGATTAACAATCTGAAGAGGAAATCAAGGAATAGATTCCATTTACAGTAGCGATTTAAAAGAATCAAATATCTAGAAATAAATTTAGGAAGTAAAGGACTTTTACATGGAAAACTACAAAAGAGTACTGAAAAAAACTAAAAACCTAAATAAATGGAAAGACATCTTATGTCCATGGATTGGAAGACTGAATATTGTTAAGAAAACACTTCTGCCGAATGTGATTTACAGATTCAATGTAACCCCAGTAAAATTCATCAGCAGCCTTTTTATTAGCACTTGCTGCCTTGCCATGCCTCACGACATGTGATAGACTGGGGTTTTTTGGAAAAAACTGCCAAGTAGGACCTATATCACAAAAGAGAAGAAAGCATTACCAGGCCACAAACCAATGAAGGACAAGCTCACTCTATTGTTGTGTGGGGAATGCTAGTGGGATCTTAAAACTTAAGCCTCTACTAGTCGATCATAGTGAAAAAAGTTTTCAAGAAGCATAAAGTCATAAAACGCAAACTCCACGTGATGTGGAGGGTAAACAGCAAATCTTGGGTCCTGAGGCAATTTTTCACAGAGTAGATAAATGAAGTCTTTGGTCCCTCGGTGAAAAAAAAATTTGCTGGAGAAAGATTTGCCTCTGAAAGTTCTCCTACTTTTGGACAATGCACCTGCCCACCCTCCAGGCTTGGAGGATGACTTACTGGAAGTGTTCAGCTTCATCACTGTAAGTTTCCTGCCCGCCCCCCACACACACACACACTACTCCTCTCATCCAGCCCATGGACCAGCAGATCATTTCAAAATTCAAAAAGTTGTACACCAAGGTGCTTTTCCAGAGGTGCTTTGAGATAATCTCTGACACCCAGCTGACCCTCACAGGATTCTGGAAGGAGCATTTCAATATCCTACACTGCCTTAACCTTATTGATAAGACCTGGAATGAAGTCTCTTATAGGGCAATGAATTCGGCATGGAAGAATTTGGGCCAGAAGCTGTGACTCAGAGAGACTTCAAAGGGTTTGAGGCAGGTACAGAGGGTACAGTTGTGCAGGATATTGTATTTTTGGGCCAATCCATGGGTCTGGAGGTCAATGCTGCTGATGTTGAGGAGTTTGTGGAGGAACATAGTGAAGAGCTCATCACTGAGGAGATGCAGGAACTACAGAAGGAGCAGCAAGAAGAGGTGGCTAAAGAGATTTCTTCAGGTGAGGAGGAGATAAGGGAGGATGTCCTCAGTTCCTTGATAAAAGAAAGGTGTGCAAAATGGGCAGAAGTTCAAAACTTTGTGGAGAAGCACTATCTGGACAAAGCTCTGACAAGGAGAAGTATGAATTTATTGAATGACCAAACAATTTCACACTTTTGAGGAATTCTGAAAAGAAGACAGAAGCAGCCCTCATTGGATAAGTTTTTAGTGACGGTGACAGAGTGTGTCAGAGCCTATGGTGCAAGCTGAAAGAAGGCAGAAAAGAGAAAGAACACCCGAAGTGCAAGTGCCCAATGATCTATTGAAGGGGGACTCTCCTTCCAAGCTACACTCCATGTAACTTCTCCTCCCCACCCCTTTCCTCCCACCATCCCATTAGGCCATGCACTCTTCTCAGTACAGGTAGAGTGAAGTTTTTATTTTATTTAATCTAAGTATTTATTAATTTTTAGGTTTATTTCTCATGTAAAGTAATGATATACAACCCTATCTTTTTACATATTGCCTTAAAAGTGTGCATTGTCTTTGGTTTGGGAATGCATTAAATTTATTTACGTTATTCCTTATGGGAAAAATTTGCTTGGTACTTGTTGTTTTTGGTACTTGTTGTGCCTCCCGGAAGCAATTGATGACAAATACTGAGGTACCAGTGTATTAAGAAGACATATACCAGAGATAGAGAATTCTGGAAGCAGTAAGAGAAAATGTATCACATACAAGGAAATATCAATAAGACGAAGTGCCAATCTCTCATCAGAAACCATGGAGGTAAGAAGAAAGTAGTATGATGTATTTAAGGCACAGAAAGAGAAAAACTGCCAGGCAAGAATTCTTTATCCACTAAAACTGTCCTTCAAAAATGAGGGTAAGCAAGGTCCCGAGTTCAATCACTGGGACCTCCTAAAAAAAACAATGAGGCTAAGTTTAAAGTATTCACAGACAAAAACTGAGAGAGTTTGTCACCAAGAACCAGACTTATAAGGTATAATATGGGAGTGCTACAGCCTGAAAGGACAGAACAAGGGCAAAAGACATGAAGAGTGTAGAAATGAAGATTAGTAGGAAGGATGAATTAAAGGGTAAAAAGACAGACAATAGTAAGAAATGACAAAGGAAAGCCAAAGGAGAAAATGGATGAAGTGATGCCTTTAAAGTAATAACATTGAATATTAATGGATTGAACTCCCCAGTTGAAAGACACACCATTGGATAAAACATCTGGATAGAGGACAAATACAGAAACAGAACACTTGAATAATATGATAAATTAACTAGACCTAACAGACATTTATAAAGCATTGCACCCCAAAAGCAGCAGGATATACATACTTTCCAAGTGCTCATGGATCCTTCTCCAGGATAGACCATATGTTCAGACACAAGACAAGACTCAATAAATTTAAAAAGATTGAAATTATACAAAGGACTTTTCTCTGACCATAATGGAAAGAAGCTGGAAATCAACAACAGGCTGAAAAAGGGAAAGTGAACAAATACATGGAGATTAAACAACAAACTCTTAATCACTGGGTTAAAGAAGAAATTGTAAGAAAAATCAATAAATATCTCAAGACAAATAGAAATAACACAATATATAAAAATCTATGGAAGGACTTCCAGGAAGGTGGCAGACTAGAAAGACACAGGACTCTCTCCTCTCCCAG
>JAQZBX010011237.1:0-43075 GCA_029593785.1 Cabassous unicinctus | reverse complement strand
TCATATTTTGGATCTTTTTTTTTTTTAAACTCTTTCTTTCAAGTATGTCCACATACTGGTTTTCTTCTTTGATGTTTTCTGTATTTGTATCCTATTCCTTTGGATGAGCCATCTTTTCCGGTTTCTTTGTTAGACTGCAATCTTTTGTTGAACACTGTACATTTTAATATTTTAATGTATTAACTCTGAGATTTAGTCCTTGACATGTCTGTTTCTTGAGTTTGTATCCAGCTAGTCTTATGAGTGAGATTTCCTTGGGTGCCAAGAGCTAGCAAAACCAAACAAGCCAATGCAAAATAACACATTTCATGGTCTTTGAAAGTTAGCTTTTCTTTGGCTGGTGCTCTCATTGAAAGGTTAACCCTCTTATCAAGATGGTCAGCCCAAGGCAAAAGCAAATGCAGAGTCCTATCTTTGTTTTCTGTTTCTGTGTCTTGTCCTGAGCTTGTGATTTAGTGGGCTTAGTAGTTCTCTCTTTAGAGTAGTTTGAATGCCTCCTCTATTCCTTATGAAATAAACTTTCTCCCTCTTCCAGGGGCTCTATTTTAGGACTTAAAGTAGGTAAGTCTTTGCCCCAGTCTGTTTGAATTAAATTTTTTCTTATTCTACTGTGGCAGTTTCACAGTTTGACACAGTTATGAATTCTACAAATAGATATTGCATTATGCTTGTAAACTGGTCTGTTCATCTGGGTATGATTAAGTTATGATTAGGGCATTGACTGGGCCATGTCAGTAGGGCATTGAGCCCCACCTCTTGGTGGGTGGGGTCTCAAAGATACAAACACATGGCAAGGGTTTTGGGTTGAAGTTCTCATGTTGAAGTCTTGAGCTGGAGCCTTGATAAGTAAGAGAGCTTGGTTGTGAGGAAGGAGAGAAGGCCCCAGGATAGAGACAAGCCATTCGCCTGATAGTCTTCAGCTGGCTTTGTGGAGAGAAGCAAAGCCTAGAGAGCTTCATAGTCTCCAGCTAACCTTGTAGAGGAAACAGAGGAGCTGAGCCCAGAGACAAATGGAGCCCTGGGAAGAGAGGAACCCAAGAAGCCTGAACCCTGGCAAATGTCAGCAGCTTTTTTGTTCCAACACTTGGCAATGGACTTTGGTGAAGGAAGAAACTTATACTTTATGGCCTGGTAACTGTGGACTTCTCCCCCAAATAAATACCCTTTATAAAAACCCACCAATTTCTGGTATTTTGTATCAGCACTGCTGATTTTGCCTGGATGGCAAATTCTGGAGTGAGACTAGCCTGTGACAAGTCACCCAGGTCAGTCTTTCCCAGATATAACAAGGCTGGGGACCCACAATGGGAGCACTGGACAGCTTCACAACCAGAGGGGAGAGCAAGGGTGCCAGGAACCTCTCCTATGGCCTTTTAAAAAAAAATGTTGAGTTTTTTTTTTTTACATAAGTGGTAGGTATATAGCAAAATCATGCAAAAGAACAAAATTCCCATATACACCCCACATGGTTATTCCTATTAACATTTTGCATTAGTGTGGTACTTTTGTTAGAATTGTTGAAACAATATTATTATAATTATGCTATAACCTGTAGTCCATAGTTTACATTATAGTTTACTATTTGTGTTGTACAGTTGTATGATTTAAAAAAAAATAACAAATATAACTTAGCTCCTGTTTTAACCACTTTCAAATTTACAATCCAGTGTTGTTAACTACATTCACAATGTTGTGCTACAATCACCATCATGGCTTTTTAAAGCTATGTTTTCTCTGCTAATGCCTGAGGCTGGTTGGAACAATGGCTGTCCTCAAATCTGGGACCCCAGCAATCTGAAATAGCTGATCAAAACAGTGATCAACAATTTGATCACTCACTCTTATATCTTTTGTAACTAGTTCTTTATACTCCACCCAGACATCAGCAAGCTGTACCAGGACTGGATTTGAGGACTCCGTTGCTTCCTGCTAGGAGGCCAGCAGGTGAGGGTTGTTAGTTGCTGAAGGTCATCAGTATTTACTGCAATTTAACAAACTCTTCCTTCTACTGTTCCCTGAATGCTTTACTGTTTTCTACTAGACTCCAGAATTGCAAAATAAAAGAGTCAGGCAGGTCCTGCCAGTTCAATAATTGTTCTGGTGGAGAGAATGATTCTGGGAGCTTCCTACTCCACCATCTTCCCACTTGGAAACACTTTTCAAAATGGTCACCATATACCATGGAAGAATGGTAATGCCATAATGGAAAAAATTTACAACCACAGACAAACTTTAGTGCTAACTCCCATTCAATATTTGTCATAGCTTTCTTATGTTTTGCATTTCTAAAATAAAGTTATAATCTTAATAAAATAATTATAAAGGTTTATTAAAAGTGATTGTTGTTTTGTTATTTTATCTTTTATGAGAGAACTTCAATTGCTTAGAAATAGCACTGCTTATAAGCAGAAAACTATGATTAAAAAATGCATTATTACCTTCCAGAGTTCCTATGGATCCATGAAGATTTAAAATATAAATATGTAAAAATTTATAACAACTTAATAGTGAATTTTGGTAAGTGAAGCATAGCAGTTTTTGTATGCAAAGCAGTAACTGCATTTGCAGGTGACAAAATCCAAAGTTAAATATTTCTGAAGCTATCTATATAAAAGCAAGTTTCAAAATACAAGTGTTTAAACAATCATACTGACCCTAACAATTCATACTTTAAATAGAAAACTGTATGATAAAATTTTGTCATAAATCAACAATTCGTAATTCAACATATAGTGTTGCCATACCTTATGCATAACTTATAGGTTAGACACTCCCAGGGAGGCAATTGAGGAATGCAAAGTTCTAGAACACTCATTCATTAATTTATTTAACAAGTGTTTATTGTGACTATAATAATACATAAACAAAACTATTACAAAAAGTTCTGTCCCTCATGTAATTTATTCTCTAGTGGATGCAAAAAGATAAATAAATAAATGATAAAGGTGATAAAGTATAAAGTGATAAAGTGATAAGTGTTATGAAGTTAAGCAAAGCCAGAAATGTAATAGAGAGTGTGAGGTAGGAATTGTAATTTTAGATAAGGACCTTAGGCTTAAATATGCTTTGCATGTTAGTGTAAGAAAGTAAGTCCTGTGGCTGGAGCAAAGTGAGAAAGATAGAACATAGCAATGTATGAGCCTGGAAGAAATAGTGGACTCCATGTTTAATACCTGGCATACCATCAGAAGATTTCACTTTAGTAAAGTGAAAATATTGATGTGGCTTTATTGAATTAATCTAGGTGAGAGATGAGAGTGGCTTAAGACATGGAGATAGCAGTGGACATAGAGAAAATGAAACAGCTTATGGAAATGTTTTCAAGGAGCAACCCATAAATATATTTTATGCATTGGGTGTCAGTTTTAAAACTAACAGAAGTGTCAAAGATGATTCAGAAGTTTCAAACAACTTGATGACTGAAGTTGCCATTTACTAAAAGGTGAACATCAAGACTTCTGTTTGGAAAAGACTAATATATAAGATGTTAAAGTACAGAAGTTGAGTAAGCAGGTGCATTAATGAGTCTAGAGTTCAAAGAGAGGTCTTCATCCACAGATATAAAAGCTTGAAATAATTAGCAGGGACAAGCAGAAAGGTGGTCTATCTGTTTTGTGTAAAATTGAATCTTATTAATATGACAAATAAATAGGTGATGAAATAAGAGTGTCACAGGTCTAGGGATTAAATAATCGTTGTAATGCACAAAATGAATGCAGATTAGAAATTACTTTCAAGATACTCAAGTTTTGAAATTATATGTGTACGGTGGAGTATGAGAGTGGAAGGAAAGCAAGGTAGGTTAGATTTAAAAACAAAATAGTTACTTGCTTTTGATGATTTCTTTAACACAGATAGTGGCTATCTGGGAATCTGGCTAAATTTAAACCATAGTAATTTCTAATTGCTATTAGGAAGTCATATTTTACAAATAGCAAATAATCTCTACTTCTTTATTTCATATACTGTATTGAAACTTATGGAGTTAGTCTCTAAAGGAAAACTCACACATACTCTTTGTAAAAAATGTTAAAATGATATCAACAATTAGGATGGGATACCAAAAGAAGTGGCCAGTGGCATGTGAAGTTTTAAATAATCTTTTTTGTTTGGTATCTGTGATATTCTACATGGTTTGTTTTTTTTAAAATAATATGATAAATAAGACAGCATGTTCATTTCTAATGATTGAATAGAATTCATCAGTAGGTTAATTATTGCTTGATATAAGCAATTATTTTCTTAACATTTCTTGTCATATATTGGTCATAAATCTCATTCAATTTTTCCTAGTGACCAGAAAAATATTACCTACTATATGAGAAAAACACCAACTCTATTTTTTCCCTCCAAATCATACAAATGTTATATCACCTATGATATGCAAAAATTCCATCTATTTGAATGGTGTGAAGATAACAAGGTATGAAGTATAATGTATTAGACCCAAGAAGCAGATCATTTTGAATTCAATCTTGGGTTTGCAATTATTAGATTGAATTACTGTATTTCATGTATCATCTCCAAATAATTCAGTGTATAATTAATTGCAAAAATAAAATGAAATTACAATGTGCTATACAATACAATTAAGTTTTATTATTTTCCTTAATATTATTATACATTACCAATTGCCTAGTTTTTATGTCTATAATATTTCTTAATTAAAATACACCTATTTATTAAAAGAAGAACAATTTTATATAAAAAATAAATGCTATATCTGGCACTGAAATGATTCCTTAGAGCAGACTTATAGGAACTGATTTTGAATCTTAAAGCCTGCAGAAATTGTCATATATGTAACATAAAAGAATTACTAAAGTATATCATACACTAATCAGTCAGTGGTAGATTGCTAAGATGCAGACAAATATAAAGGAAAAGCAAGGAGAATTTCTTGATATAAAAATATAATTTTTGAATTAAGAATATCAAATACTGGGTTAAACAGAAAATGAGCTCCAGCTACAGTAAAAACCAGTGAAAATAAAATAAGATGTCGAACTTAAAATATCATGTGTGGTGGTTTGAAGCTGTATGTACCCCAGAAAGCATGTTTTTAAACACAATCCATAACTGTGGCTGTGAACCACTGTAAGTAGGATCTTTTAACAAGGTTATTTCAGTTAAGGTTTTGGCCCACCTCAATCAGCATGGGTCTTAATCCTATTTCTAGAGTCCTTTATATGTAGAACAAAATACAGACATATGAAGAGAAAGCCGGAAGGAGCCGCCAGAAGCTGACCATCAATGGAACACAGAAGAGAAAGGATAGGCCAGGATTTGCTGCCATGTGTCTTACTATGTGATAAGCCAAGGACCAAAGATTGTCAGCAGACAGGCCCAGAATGCCAGAGTCTTCTGGGAGAAAGTATCACCTTGATGTTAACTTGATTTTGACATTCTATGAGCCTCAAAACCATGAACAAAGAAATTTTCATTGTTTAAGCCAAACCATTGTGTGGTATTTGCATGAACAATCTAGGAAGCTAAATTGTAATGCCTGCATATTTTCTGAAAATGATGTGCTATAAATTCACACAACCAGGAACTGTAATGAATCTCAAGTAGGAAAAATTAAAAGAAAGATAGCCCATACATGCAAGATTTAAACTGCAAAGCAATAAATGAATAGAAAGTCTGCATAATCTTATATCTATTAAAATAAATTAATTTATAATTAAAAACTTAAAACCACTGGGTAGCTCAGTGGTCAAATGCATACTTCACATATAAAAGGTCCTGGGTTCAGTTCCTGGACAGACTATTAAAAATAAAAATTACCCATATAGAAAATTTCATATTCAGGTGCATTCAGTAGTGAACTCTACCAAAGATGTAAAGAAAGAAATAATATGAATTCTGTGCAACTCTTTCAATAGAAAAGGAAATGGGAACACTCCCCCCCATATATAATGAGGCCTATGTTTATACTCCTAACAAAACTAGCAAAAGGATATTATGGAAAATAAATTTAGAAAACTATGCTTATCATGAAAACAGAAACAAAAATTCTTAGCAAGATTATTGTAATCCAGCAATATATTAAAAAATGATGCATCATAACCAAGTGGGCTTGCTTTTCTCAGGAATACAAGACTGTTTTAACATTTGAATATCAATCACTTTAAATCACCATAGTTAAAGGAATAGCAAAGAAAAGTCATATATCCACCTGAGGAGACGCAAAAGAATTATTGGTCAGAATTTTACCTGTATTCATGTTAAAAATCCTCAGGAAACTAGGAAGGATTTTGGTCTTTTCTATCAAATTTTAGAAGATATTTTTCTTTGATATAGGTTGCAAATATTTCTTTCAGTTTCTTTTTGACTGTGTGCAGGTATCTTGGCTGTACCAGATTTTACTTGAATTTACTCATGGGTTTTCATTTTATATATATTTAAGTTGGAATGTCTTTCCCTACAGTCAGCTTATCTTCTAGATATTTTCTTATAGAATATATATGATTCTAATTTTTGTTTCATTCTCTGAATTTTTGTAAAGAAAAATATGAGATATGCATTTTTTTCCCAAAAGGTAAACAAATTTTTGTAAGACAATGTATAAAAAAATTTCCATCAGTTCCACAGTGCCTTGAAAAATAATCTTTATCATATGCAAATTTTCATATCTATTTGTGTCTATGACTGTATTTGCTATTTGCTCCACTGGTTGGTCTGTTTTTTTTTTATTTTTTTCAATTATAAGTGTTTATGATTATGTTTAATAGCTAATGGGCTATTTCCTTGTCTTTGGGTTATTTTTCTCATGATTTTACTACTTTTCTTTCATGTTTATTTTTCATATGAATTTCAGAATATTCTGTTACTCCAGAAAACAAAACAAAGTGAAACAAACTAACAAATCTCATAAAAAATCACTGATGGCTTTTTGATGTTGATAAAAGAAAAACTTCATGCAATTTAGGATCTCACAGCTTTATTGAGCAATTCATGAATGGGGAAGCATCTCATTTGAAAATCACCAAGGGAGGAGAAAGGAGAAGCTCATATAGGGTGAAAACAGAATCAAGTGAGGAAATGTTATGATTGACTGATATTAAGATTCCATTTTACAAGAGTGTCTTACAAAGTGAAAAAAGTATACAGTGATTAGTATGGTATGCTTGTCTATTCTAGAAAGGTATCTCTACTGGACAGAAACTATTTTTATCAGCAGGTGTTACTTATCAGCAAACCTAGAGAATATGTACCATTTTCTTGGGAAAACCCTGCAGGTAGTTATTTTTGTCTTCTGGGCAGACCCTTCTCAGAAAGAGAGCTATCCCAGCAATGCCCAATGCCAGGTGGCCAATGTATTTTACTTACCAGTGTGGACTTATCTTATTCCACAACAGGATTACCTTTCATTACTTCAGGTATTTACTAATTTTTGTGGGGTGTTTTAAAGTTTACTTCACATAGAATTTACTCATTTCTTGTTTAATTTATTCTTATTTAATTTTTTAAATAATATTGTAAATCAATTTCCTTCTCCAATATATTTTCTAACAGAAGAGTGTTAATACACAATAAAACATTTAATTTTCCAGGATAAGGAAATATATTTTTAAACTAGGGATGCAGAAGGATATTTTTTTACAATGCATAATTTTACTTGTTATATTGGTGTTGAAATATTGCCTTATTAAGTTCACCATATGTGTAAAATATTAAATTTCAGTTTTGTTAAATTCCAGCCCAAAATCAAATGAAAAATTTCATAAGACAAAATCAAATTATTTATAATAAAAATAAATTTATATCAATATTTGTGATTTTTTTATAATAACGGCATTGAAAGTTTTGTCTATTTTTTTTCTTTGATGATCATAGAATCTTTCTAATGGTACTCTATACATGTGAATACCACTGACATGGAATTCAAATTCAGTTTCTAAATATTTAAGAATTGCTGCATTTTTATATAATGTAAATCTCCAAAATTATAATATAAAATATTAACATCCAAAAAATTCTTACATGACAACTTGAATTTTGATATTCCAGGTATTTTTATTTTGTTCCCCACTGCAACATCTGGATTAGAGGAGGAAAGGAGGTAGATGAAGATAAGGAAGATGGTCACTAACAAATTATCCCTTTCTCAACTTTCATGATGATTTTGAGGAATTCTTTATATACCAGTATAATCACTATTTTTGTAATCTTCATTGCTTCCTGTAAGTCCAGTTTTTTATATAATATCACTTCCATTTAGCCTATAAGAAATCCTTAGGATTTCTTATAATGCAAATCTCTAGGCAATGAACTTTGATGAAGTTTATCACAGAAATATATTTCATCTTTTTTAGTTGTTATTTCTTCTCTATATTGAATTAAGAATTAATTTTGCTGTTGTTTTCTATCTTAATATTTTGAATATGTTTTTCTATTGTCTTCTCGTCTCTGTGGTTTCTTATGCAAAGTCAGAATTAATTTGGACCTTTGTTTCCCATATAGAAAGTACCTTTTCTTCTGTTAGCAGGATATTTACCATCAATTCTTAATGTTTTGAATATTTTAATCTGAAATAGCTGTTGATTGTTGTTAATATTGTTTTATCTTATATAGACAGAATTAAATTGTTTTATTCTAAATAATATTAGCATTATATTTAATATTAACAAATTTCCCCAAATTAAACATTATTTGAATATTGAAATAAAGCTTTGTGATCATGTTATACTATCTTCTTATTATCTGTTGGTTTCTGTTTTCTAATATTTTACTTAAATTTTTGCATCAGTATTTAAAAGTGAGATAGAATATCTCCAAGAGGTTTAGTGATCAACAATTGTTTTCTTGTATTAAGAAAATAATTGAGAATTCAGAATTTTCCCTTTATTTTGAATGCCTTTGTAAATATGTAGGACTGCAACCATCTGGATTTTTCTAAAGTATTGGTCAAATTCCCCTGAGAACCTATCTGAGCTGCCAATGCAGACTTTTCACCAGCTATAATGGATGCCAAAAGGGAGTGTTTATATAGCTTCAAAATGTTGACAGATAATACTCTTCAATTTCAAAAGCATAAAAATAAAAATATTTACAGAAATAAAACCATAAAGTGTTAATCATCAAGAGATTTATATCAAGGAAATGTTAGTGAATACTAGTGGATGATGCTTGGAGAACATCAGAAATTCAAGCAGAAATGGTAAACCCAATGGCAATTTACAAGAGACACACTTTAAACCTAACCACATAATTAAGTAAAACAGAAGAATGTTAAAAGAATGCATGCAATTAATCACCAAAGAAATCTGCATTAGCTATATAAGCATTAGAAAAAAATGGATGCTTTAATACAAAAACTATTACTGGCATAAGAGAGAGTACCATGAGAAAATGAAAAAGAGTGGGACACCATATAATAAAAAGATTCAATTCACCGGCAATATAAAATAGCTTTAAACACTTTTATGCAGACAATGAAATAGCCTTAAAACAGACATGGCAAAATAGATAAAGGGTAATATTGTATAATATACCATCACTGTAGCAATTTTCAAAATATGTAACTCCATTATTTTTAAATCAAGCCAAAAGAAGATAAAAATCTGTGAAGTAATATTTGGTTGTATCGACACAATTAATAAGTGTGATTTAATGGTCATACATAAAACTCAAAGACCAAGAATTATTTCTGTACACACATTGCTCTCATGCATATGTGAAAAGATTTTTAAAAATTTATTGCAATGCATTTCAAGGAATTAGCATGCAGTCTACATTATCTCATGAGAAGACGATAAAGATATAAAGCAAAAATGTCAACAAAAATGAATGCAAAAACTCTCATGTATTGGGAGGAAATGAAAACATCTCCAAGTAACTATCAGGTCAAAGAAATAACTGTAATGGAAATTGTAAAAATATGCAGATATTTAAAATCATGAAAATATTACATGTGGGATTCAACAAAAGCAATGTTTAAATGGAAAGGCTGAAGTTCATACTAACATTAAACAAAAAAGGTAGAGAATTTAATGAATACAGATTCAAGTAGGAAATTTCCCAGAGTAAAGTCAAGAAAAGTAAGAAGAATAATATAAACATAAATGAAATAAAACACTAATTCACACATAAACACACACTAGAGACAAAATTTGAATTTTTGAACGTTAGATTAACCTCTGGTTAGAATGGTTAAGGAAAAAAAGTGGGAAAGCACAATCAAATAATCTTAGAAATGAAAAATGTAGGCATAATATATAAATACAGCAGAAATAAAAAGTTCATAAAATAGAAATGTGGACTGTTTTATAATAGTAAATTTGGAAACATGGAATAAAGAAACATATTCCTTGATTAAAATAACTTAGGAAAACGTACTATTCAATATTGTGTTAAGAGTGGCCTTTTATATGAAAAAAAAAAAAAGATATTTAAACATTCCTTATGCTCTACTCACAAACCAATTACAAATGAATTAAATACCCAAATGGAAAACTAGGCAAAAAATGCTTTTAATAAATATTAAATATAGATGTAGAGTTTCATGACCTCATTAGGTAAAAATAATCAAAATCAAAATAAAAGGAAATATAAAATTACATCTGTACATCAACATTAAGAAGGTCTGAATGACAGACATCTTCACAATAATGAAAACATAAGCTGGTAATTGAAAGAATATCTCTAGAGCACATAAAAATTACAAAGGATCATTACTGAGAATAAAACCCTAAAAATCAATAAGGAAACAGATAACCCCATAAAAATATTGGCAACACCTTAGTCTCTTTACAAAAGCAAAAATTCAAATGACCAATAAATATTTGAAACAGAGCTCATCATAAAAATTAGGAAAACACGAATTAAATATGCAATGAAATATAACAATACACATACCTGATTGGCAAAAATTAAAATATCTGACATGACCAAGTGTTGGCAAGGAGGTAGAACACTGGCAACTTTCTCTCATACTTCATAGCTATATAAATTAATATAAAGTGGCTGTAAAGACAATCATTATTTAGAGAAATTGAAGAAGATGTGTATAATAGGACCATCAATTTTATTCCTAAGCCAATATTCTCTTTAAGGTAACTGTGTGCTTATAAGCCCTGGGATAAATATATAAGAATTCAGCAGCAGCGTATCTTATAAGCAACCCATACTGGAAAAATCCAAATGCCCTCAATGTTGAATAAATAACTTAATTATAGGATAATTCATACAAAAGAATAATATGTAACAATGAAAAGGAGATTTTAAAGAATTTTAAAAAATAATATAGTTGAATTCTTCAAAATAACATTGAAATAAAAAAACAATAAAAAACCAAGACATGAAGAAATACATAAAGCATATACTATATTAGTAACTTCTAATGGGGAGAGAGGGATATAATATGATCAGGGAAAGATACATGGGTAGAGTAGGAGAGCAATGCAAGTCAGGTTTTGGAAAATTCTTCTTTTGCCTTGGGACAAGGAATCACAGATATTTTGCCTTATCGTTCAACTTAAGAAGTTAGAAAGGCAACAAAGTAAATGCAAATTAACTAGTATTTTCTAAATACCAGTATAAATAAAATAGAAACCAACTTAACAATAATTTATTAGATAAAACAAAGTCAAAAGGGTATTCTTTTTAAGGACATATAATATGTAATGACTTCCAGCTTGACAGAAATTGAGAGATACAGTGAGAGTGAATGAGCAAGAAAGAGAATGATTTTACACACGAAGGGAAAAAAAAAACAGGAATGGAAAAGCAAAAACAAAAATGGGGATAGTGAAATTTAATAATTTTGGATTAACAAAATATTTTGAATATCTTTTCCAGTATTGAAAGCAAACATATCTGCCCTCATATCGTTTTACTTCTTATACAATGCATATCTATATGCTTACCCTAATCACTTCAGAATACAGATAAATCCTGAATGAAAGTGTGTGCACGCATCTTGATTTTGTTCTTACCCATATTGCCACTTAGAGTCTAAGAATTATACTAAATTCCAGTCACACGTAGAGGATATAAAACACCTATTTTTCCTTGCTTTGAGCTATTTAACATGTTTTTATAGCTTATAATATGTTTAGAGTATATTTCTATTAAAAACTGGACATGCTAAATGCCAGTGATGGAATAATGCAAATATTATTTAGTTGTGTATACAATGTGTATGTGTGTGTATATATATATATATATAAAATTATTATCAGATATCATTAAATACTATACTGGCTTTAATACTTTTCTTGAATTGGACTGGAAATAATGTCATTTCTCTGAAGATAGAAGGGAAAATAATAATGTACGTATTAAACTTAACATTTATTTATACAATAGTCCTTCCATTTAAAATTTATTGAATGTTTTATTTATAACAAGTGTGGTTTGACCCAGTAGATGTCATCAGCTACATAAATAATGAAACATAATTTAAAATATGATATATTCACTCTTGTAAATTTATCAATAATTAAACTAAATTATGAACATGAACTATGAGCAGATTCTAATAACTGAGTATCTATATTGATGTACTAGAGGTGTTATTTTTAGCTATAACTTCAAACCAGTGTAATAATTGGATTTTCCCAAAAAAACACACCATTATATCCCATCCCATATTAGTACAATGTGACATTTATGCTTTTCTATCAAGACACTTGGTCTGTGTTCCCTACCCTGATATTTGGGTAGAACTGTGACTATAGTGGAAATAATACTGTATGACTTCTGATGCTAGGTCATAAAAGGTAATATTCTCTCACACTCGCTGGCACTGGCCTTGAAACTACAGATCTGAGTGGGACTGTGAAGATTCCCGGGACACAGGAAAAATCGGTCACACTACTTGTGTATCCATCCACCATGCTGTGATGAAGCCAAAAAAACCACATGGAGTTCCCAGCCAAGACCCAGATCGATCATAATATATTCAAATGATTGAGAATTCAGGTGAATACAGTGCCAGTCTTTGAGCCTTCTTGACTATTGACAACTGAGATGAGATGCCAACAAGCCCTACATAGTTTGAAGATTTGTGAATGCAAAATAAATCTTGTTCAATTAAACAGCTAAGTCCTAAGGTAGTTTCTTATTCCACTTTAGATTTTGCTGCCAGGAGTGAGGTACCACCGTGAAACAAAACAAATAAAAAAAAGATGGTGACTTTGAGATGGGTTGATGTGCAGAAATGTCAAGGTCAATAAGCAAAACCAAATGGTCCTCGTGGAAGGTGTCAATGAGCATTTATAGCAAAGTGAAAATAATCTGTGCAAAATTGGACAGGCACTTTGGAACACAGTCTGCCAGTTTCTTACAAAGCAAACATAGGCTTATCATACAATCCAGCAACTGTGCTTTTTGGTACATACCCAAATGAATTGAAAACTTACATCCATCCAAAAACCGGCACATGAAAGTTTATAGCAGTTGTGTTCAAAACTGGATGCAACCAAGGTGCCCTTCAATAAGTGAATGGATAAATAAATTGTGGTGTATTCATAAAGTAGGGTATTATTCAGCAATAAAAATGAATGAGGTATCAAGGTACAAAAATAAAAGGAGGAAATGTCAATATATGTTGTTAAGTGAAAGAAGCCATTCTGAAAACTCTACATACTGTCTGATTCCAAATATATGACATTCTGGATAAGGGACAATATAAAAATCAGTAGTTATCAGTGGCACAGGAGGAAGGGAAGAAGGTGGAGCACTGGGCATTTTTAGGGCAGTGAAACAATTATAGTGAATTCGTAGTGGTCCACACATGACATGCCACACTCAAAATGCATAGAACTGTAGAATACAAGAGTGCACTCTAATGTAAATTTGCATTTTATTTTACATATAAGTATTGGTCCATCAATTGTAACAAATGTACCACATTCATGCAAGATGTTAATAAATGGAGAAAGTATGTGTGGGAGGAGGGAAGAAGGGTATATCAGAGCTTTCTGAACTTTCTGCACAATTTTTTCTGTAGACCAAAAACTGCTAAAAAAATAAGTTGTTAAAAAGAAGTCAGAAGACACCTGCTGAACAAAATTCAAATGTCAAATGTAAATCAATCCATATAAATAATTACATTAAATGTGAATTTTTTTAAGTCATTGAAAAAACAGTAACTATCAGACTGGTTAAAAAATTAAACATGACCTCATTTTATGTTGCTATAAGAGAAACACTTTGCATTAAAAGACACAAACAAGCTGAAAGTAACAAATGGAAAAAAGGTATACCATATAAACTGTAAAAGAATTGAAAGCAGAAAAGGCTATAGATCAGTTTGGAGCCAATTGACATCATTGAAACATGAATGATCAATGGTTAGTAGACCACGCTGACCACGGTTAGTAGCAAAGCTTCAACATTTGCGCATCAATTGTAACAAATGTATCATCCACATGTAAAATGTTATTAATAGGGGAGAGGGGGAAAGGGGGAGGGCGTTAGGTATATGTGAATCCCCTGTATTCTCTATGTGACTTTCCTGTATCCTAAAGCATCTTTGCAGATAAAATGAAAAAGATAAGACACTGGGGGAATATATGAAGAAAATGTCACTGTACATACAAGACAACAGATCTTACAGTGATGAAAGACACAATGCCTAAATTTTTAAAATTATTTCAAGTTTTTAAAAATTTTTTGTATTTTATTGGTTATTTCTAAAATTATTATTTCATTTTCTTTTTAATTTTATTTGGCTATTTTGCTGGCTTCATTTTTGGAGAGGTTTAGGATCACGAAAGAGCTGCGGCAGTGGCAGGGAAGGATCACTGGTACAGAGTGACAGTGATGGGGGGATGCATGGGAAAGGCTTCACCTGGGGCATGCCTCTAAGGCATATGAATGTGTTCAAGTGTTCAGGGGCATTGTCTCAGGGGGTGGAGATCCACACAATATGCAATAGAATATAGAATTCCCATACTGGGGTGTTCTGCCGCATTCTCTAACAGTGCCTAGTGAAGGAAGACAGACCATTATGCCAAGTCCTTGATATTGATGATAGTACTTATGAACCTTGTCTTTTGAAATTGAAACTTAGCCTAGCATTATATACTGCCTAAGAGTTACCTCCTGAGGGCTTCCTTGTTGCTCTAATGTGGTTTCTCTCTAAGCCAAACTCATCATATAAATGTCCCCGGTATAGGGATAAGCCTCCCTGGAACAAGGGATTATTACCAAGAGCCAATTAGCAATGCATCTGGAAAAAGACCTTGACCAAAAGGGGGAAATGGTAAATACAAATGAGTTTTTATGGCTAAGAGATTTCAAACTGAATTGGGAAGTCATTCCAGAGGTTACACTTATGCAAGTCTCAGCAGGATCTCACTGACTGCCACAGCAAACAGTGCCTCAAATAGAGAGACTCCTTAGGGCTCTAGAAACATCCAGAAACTATAAGCAGGGCAGACAGCTCAGGAATTCAGCATGCTATCCGTGGGCCTTACTTTGGAATTTATGCTCTCCAGTATAACAAAGTTAGAATCATTTACAGGTTCTCTACACATGACTCTTCTTCCCCTGTTGTTTGAACCTATGATTAGCACTATACTTGAAAAATATATGTCCTAGAGACTTAAATCTTTGATCTGTCCATGTGCTGGTTGTGCCCTGAATTTCAGCAGAATTGCAACACCTACTCTCCAGCTTATTGGACTCACCTAGGACAACTAACAAGGAGATGATTCTGGACAACACCCATCCCAAGGAACAGACAGTATCTGCAACTGCAAGCAACATAGTTCCATTCATCTGCCCCATGGGATCTAAGCTCCCTCTCAATTAGAAGTAGACTGGGCATCACCATCCCAAAATCCTCAAGATTGGGGAATTAACAATGGACTAAGTTAAGACTTATTATTATTCTACTATAGAGTTATAATTATTCTAGCAATAGAAGAACTCTTATCATTGATATAAAGGCAGTGGCTATCAGAGGTTCTGGGGGATGGAACAGGGAAGAATAGGTGTAATATGGGGGCAGTTTTGGGACATTGGAGCTGTCCTGCATGACATTGCAGTGACAGATACAGGCTAATGTATATTTTGTCATAACCTACAAAATTGTATGGGACAGATTGTAAACTATAATGTAAACTGCAATCCATAGTTAGTAACAATGCTTCAATATATGTTCATCAATTGTATCAAATGTACCACACTAATGAGGGATGTTGTTGAAAGTGTGGAAGCATGAGGGAGTGGGGCATATGGGAATCCCTTATATTTTTTATGTAACATTTGTGTAGTCTAAAGATACTTTAAAATTTTTTTTAATATTAATTATATATATATATATATACTCTGATCCAAAATTTTATTTATTTATTTATTTTTAGGTACTGGGAATTGAACCCAGGACCTTGAACATGGTAAGTGGGAAGCAGGCGCTCAACCTCTGAGCTACATCTGCTCCCCAATGAGAGTTGTTTTTTCATTTGTTTGCTTAGAATTTTTTTTTTAAGAGGTACAAGAAATTGAACACAGGACCTCATATATGGGAAGCAGGCATTCAACCACTTGAGGTGCATGTACTCCCTCTGTTTTTTTTTTTTTTGAGACCTTTTAGATTATATAAATGTTGCATCGAAAATACAGGGATTCCCATATACCTCATCTCCTCCCCCTCCCACAATTTTCACCATTAACATCTTTCATCAGTGTGCTACATTTGTTACAATAGATGAACATATACTGAAGCATTGTTAATAAACATGGCCTACAGTTTACATTATGGTTTACACTTTACACTGCACAATTTTATAGGTTTTGACAAAAGGTATAATGGCCTGTATCCATCATTGCAATGTCATGCAGTACAATTTCAATGACCTAATTTATTTACCTTTAAAATGATACTTAGTGAAAAATGTAAGTGCTATGACAATGTTATGAAAATAATCCCACATAAAACCTTTAACAATTTTATTTTTCCATTAACTTCTGTCATGACAGTTGTTTCTATTTATCAGAAAAGTTAAACAGGTCAACCAAGAATAACAGTAGTTCAGGAAATGGAGCCTTCCTTATAATTGTGTGTGTTCTCTCAGCTCAGAAACAATACATCGCAAACTTCTCTGAGCTGACCATGTCTCAGTGGTCTCTTGGGGTACTTCATACCCTATGGGTTTTATTTTAGTATTTTATGATTTTTTCCTTTCTGTTTTTCCTCTTCTTCAATCTTTTGTCTCTTCTTCCTATCCTTTTGGATTTGTTATTAATATGATTTTTGCTGTTGTTGTAGTTGCCATTATTTTTCCATTTCCAACTCTATTGGTTATGGAGTTAGAGATTGAATGTTTTACATTTCTTTTAATGGTTGTCACAGAAATTACATGCTCCCTTGACTTATCAATATCTAATGTAAGTTAAAACATTTAATTTTCCTCATAGAATGTGAGGACTTTAGAACATTTAGCACTATCCACCTCCTCTTAATATATTTTTCTTATCATGTAAACCGTAACAAAAAATATCATTGATATTTTTATAAACCATCAACATTTATATTTATCTACATTTATTTGTGATCTCTTGATCATTACACATTCCCACAACTTAGAATTTCTTTTTTCATATCATTTTCCTTCTTTTTGTAGAGGTTAAAAAAACCATCAACTCTGGAGCAAAACAGCCTAAGCTTTACTCTCAGTTCCACTACTTACTGTTTTTTGTTTGTTGGCAGGGTACTTACCTCTTTGTTTTTCTTGCCCTGTGTGATGGTTTGAAACTGTATTGTACCCTGGAAAAACATGTTCTTAAATCTTATCTATTCCTGTGGATGTAAACCCACTGTAAGTAGCACCTTTTGATGAAGTTAACTCAGTTTTGTCCCATCTCAAATAGGACGGATCTTAATTCTATTACTGGAGTCCTTTATAAGCAGAATGAAATCCACACAGAGCATGAAACAGTCACAGAAAGCAAGAAGCTGAAATGGAACCGGAAGAATAGGTAGAGACAAAGAGATGCTGCCATGTACACTGCCATGTTAGAAGCCAAGGACCAAGGGTTTCCAGCAGCCAGCCCCAGAATACCACAGTCTTGGGGGGGAAATCATTGCCTTGATGAAGCCTTCATTTGGAAAATTTCCTGGCTTCAAAACCATAAGTTAATAATTCTCATTGTTTATGCCAATCTTTTCCATGATAGCCTAGGAAATTAAACACCCAGCATCTGAGAATTGGGTATAGTACCAGTTTTTTATTTTACTATTTTTTAAATTATTTTACTATTGTAAAATAATAATTCTTAACCTCATAGGGTTCTTGCAAGCACTAAATTAGGTAATATATATAAGACACTTATAACATGGCTAGTGTATATTCAAGCATTAAAGTGTAAGTTATTACTACTAGTCTTTATTACATGAAGTATTCATAGACTCAAATTATATTTAAGCTATTTATTGATTTATATGTTAAATGTTGTTTATTCAAGATCAAAGAAAATAGTTTATAACTTTGGATAATATAGGTCATGATAAAATCTAAAATTGCCAAAGACCCAATTTAAAACAATTATTTTGATTCCTTTAGTAACCATTAGAACACTCTTAAGAAACCTTGTTCTGTGATCAAAAGTCAACTTTAAAATGTCCATTAAAAAAAAAAAGACATGTTTTTCAAGCAAGGTTGCAGTGCTCTTGAACAAAATCTGCTATTTAGGCAGTACACCAACATTTTTCTCAGTACACAACCTTCTTATTTCAGTCATTTTCTTTCAACTCTCATTTATACCACAAACTATTACACACTTTGTTTATAATTGAGTTTGAGTTTATAGTACCCAGAGGCAATGATGCAGGTCACTTGTTCTCAACCTCATCTGCCTTTCTTTCATGATTGTTTATTTCTTTTTTCTAAATCCCAGATCTATACAGAATTTCAAAGTCCTTCACAGAGGACAAACAGTAATTTTTAAACATGAACTAGTTGGCAATTTTTCTTTCAAATTATAAAAATACAGAATCACATAGAATATTTGTCAGAAACAAAGTTTACACCAAAATATAATTACTGTATTGTGATAAATATATCAACTGGTCAATATATTCTGACAAATAAATGACAAATTAATTAGTTTATCATTCTAAAATCCTTTTATTGATTGAATTAAATAGTTACATTTATGAATATTTACAGTTTATATATTCATAAATGTAAAAAGGATTCATATATGAAGATTTTCTCTAAATACTTTTTAAAAGGCATATAGCAATAGAAACAGAAAAAAGAACTAAATCAGCAGATAAAATTAGAACACAAATAAACATGGAAACTTAATCCAACTCACTAGTTATGGATTAAACACAAATTGAAACAATTACCTATCATAAACTTTAGATTGACACAACTATTTTCTAGGTCCGGAAATGGCAGGAGTAGGATAATGGCAGCTAGTGAAAGCATTTTTAGATGCAAATATTTTGAAAAGAAAATTTACATCTAAAATTTCTGAGGCAGGGATGTGGAGGGGAGCAAAGAGGGTTGTGAACTTCGTCCACAGCACTGAGCAGCACCCTCCATGTAGGCAACAGTAGAACTGAATCCTAGACCATCTGCATTGTGGAACACAATCGAATCACTGCGTTATCTTATAGTTGTTAACATATTTATATACCTAGGAGTAGAATTGTTGATTTATAGGGTACCATTATATTTAACTTTTTGAAAACCTTCTGTTTTAGTTTGCCAAAGGGTTTCCCATGCAAAGTACCAGAAATCTGTTGGTTTTTATAAAGAGGATTTACTTGGGGTAAGATTACAGTTCGAAGGCCATGAATTGTCCAAATTGAGGCATTAGCAAAGATGCTTTCTCACCAAAGTCAGTTATTGTTGATCCTGGCATGTTGCCACATGGTGAAGAAAGATGGCCTCTTATCTCTGTGGAGATCACTGTCTTCCCTTCCACAACCTGCCGTCTCTTGGAGCTCAGCTGTGAGCAACCGGGCATGGGGCTTGTCTCTTTCTGGGCCTCAGCTCTTTGAGCCTCTCAGGAGCTTCTGTTTTTCTGCAGTCCTCTCTCTCACAGTGCAAGATCAAATATGCTGGCTTCCTTTACCTGTGTCTGTCTGAGAGAGTCTATTTCTCTGTGTTTCTGTTTATATCAGACCCAGCAAGGGGGCAGAGACATAGCATCAGTCACGCCTCACTGACGTAGTCCAATCAAAAGCTCTAAATTGATCTTATCATGTAATCTAATCAAAGGGTCCTCAGCTGAATTTAAAGCAATCAAAGGATATCACATCCATAAGAATAGATTAGTTTACAGACATTATCTTTCTCTTTCTGGTATTCATAAAATAATCTCAAACCACACCTGCTATACCGTTTTTCATAGCAACTGCACTATTTTACATTCCTATCAGCAATGTTTGAGAGTTCCAAGTTCTCCACTTCCTTGAAGTGGTATCTCATTGCTACTTTGATTTGCATTTCCCTCATGACTAATGACGTTGAGCATCTTTTCATTTGCTTATGGCCATTTGTTTAGTTTTGGAGAAATGTCTATTCAAATCCATTGATCATTTATAATTGGGTAACTTGTCATCTTCCTATTGATACGCAAAGATCTTTATATATTCTAGAGTCTAGCCTGTAGTGATTTAAAATAAAATAGAAACTTTTGATACTTTCATGCTGCCTCAGTATCTCTTAAGTGGTTAATATTTATATCTCAAGAGATTTTTGCATTGTAACAATGCCTCAGCTGCTTAAGACTTATTTTTTGGTCCCTCAGTGGCAACCCCTGACATCTGTTTATACAAGATAAACAGTTTTGCCTTCTCCTCTATGCATTCTACATGGGTTTTGGCCCCCATGGAAGTCAAGTACAAATGCCCCAATCTGCACTCTTGCTTAGGCAACTGCTTCAGCTCCACCCATATAGTAGGATAAAGGCATTGTCTCCAGGTCTTCTGTAGCATTTTGCTCCATATCTGCTTGACTAAGTCTATGTTCTTGATGTGTTTCCCCCTGTGACTCTTCAAGGCCTGTCACTCCTCTGTTCTAGGTCCCATATGTATGAATAAATTTTTTTTTCATATTTCTCTGCTATGAAAGTATATTTTAGTTTCCTAGGCTGCTCAAAGCAAATACCATTAAATGGGTTGGGTTAAACCATGGGAAGTTATTTACTTGCAGATTTGAGGCCGGAAAAATGTCCAAATCAAGGCATCAACAAGGTGATGCTTTCTTTCCAAAGGGTAGCTTCTGGTGATCCATGACTCCTCTTTCACATGGCAAGGCAATATGGCAGCATCTCCTGAGTCTCTCCCTTCTTTTCCAGGTTATGTTTATTTCAGCAACTTGCTTCTGTGGCTTTCCCTCTTCTGTCTAAATTTCATTCTCTAATAAAGGACACCAACAATAGGATTAGGTCACATCCTGATTGATGTGGTGCACACCTTAACTGAAATAACCTCATCAGAAGGTCCTGCTTATTAAGGGTTTATACCCACAGAAAAGGATTAGATTTAAAAACATGTTCTTCTGGTGTCTACATACAGCTTTAAACCACCACATTCATCTTTGGAGCACCTACCTACATAAAGATCCTTACTCCCTAAATACATAGTCCTTTGTCAAATATATTATTTACAAATATTTCCCCCCATTTAGCAGGTTTTGTTTTCCCTTCCTTGATAGTGACTTTTTAAGGGAAGAAGTTCTAAATTTTGATGAATTTCAGTTTATTCTTTTGTTGCTTGTGATTTTGTTGTCATATCTAAGAATTGACTTCCTAATCTAAGGTCATAAAAACTTATGCCTAATTTTTCTTCTGATATATTTATAGTTTTAATATTTACATTTAGGTCTTTGATCCATTTTACGATAATTTTGCAAAGTGTGATGTATGGATCTTTCATTCTTTTGTAGGTAGATCTCCAATTGTCTCTAAAGATTTGTTGGAAAGACTATTCTTATTATACTGAATTGTATTAAAATCTTCTTGAAAATTAAGTTACCATAAATGTGAGGGTTTATTACTGGACTTTCAATTCTATTCCATTGATCTATGCCTATCCTTGTGGCATTACCACACCCTTTTGATAAAAATAGCTATATGGTAAGTTTTTAAATTAGGAAATATGAGTCTATCTTTGTTTTTATTTTCAAAATTGTTTTGACTATTCTGAGACTGGTCTTTTCATTAGAATTCTAGGACTAGGTTGTCAATGCCTGTCAAAAAGGTAGATAGGATTTTGATAGGGATTGCATTGAAACTATAGATCAATATCGGGAGCATTGCCATATTAACAATATTAAGTCCTCCAAACCATGAATCTTTCCATTTATTTAGGTGTTTTTGTCTTTCAATAATTTTATAGTTTCCATGTAAAGTCTTGTACTTCTTTAAATTTATTCATAAGCATTTTATTCTTTTTGATGCCATTATGAAGGGAATTATTTTCTTAATTTAAATATTTTATTATTCATTTTAATATAGAGAAATACAATTGATTTATACATATTGAGCTTGTATTCTGCAGCCTTATGGAAATTGTTTATACTATCTAGTGATAATTTTTCATAGATTTGTGATAGTTAATTTTATATGTCAACTTCACGAGGCCATGGTACCTGGTTATTTCATCAGTACTAATTTAAATGTTAGTGTGAAAGCATTTTGTTAAACACATCTACAATCTGTTGACTTTCAGTAAAGGAGAATACCTTTGATAATATGGATGGGTCTCATCCAATCTGTTGGTCTTAATAGAAAAAAATGAGGTTTCCTGGAGAAGAAAAAAATCAGCCTGAAGACTGCAGCACAACTTCTTTGGATTTCCAGCCTGCTGATATGCCCTGTGAATTTCGAACTTGCCAATCCCCACAATCATATGAGCCAATACTCTTGCTAGAACCTCTATTACAATGTTGAAAAGAAGTCATGAGAGTGAATAGTCTTTCTTGTTCCTAGTTTTATGGGAAAGTTTTCACTCTTTCACCATTAAGTATGCTCTTTGCTATGGGGTTTTGTAGATGTCCTTTGTCATAATGAGGACAGAGAAATGTTTTAGACCTCATTTTAAAATTTTAAATCAAACTTGTGAATGATGTTTTATTCAGCTCAAATTTTGTTTTTATTCTGTTTTTCTTTCTTTATTTTAGGGTCAATTGGAATTTAAAGGCCATAAAATATCTAGTTGCTACAAAACTAATCTTTACATAGTAAAATGGTTGGCCATCATGTTTTAATCAAGCTGATTTTCTGACAATCATTAAAACAATTGAGTAATACACATATTAATTTATTAAAATAATAAATTGTTTTATGCACACAATATAATTTAAAAATGTTTCATGGAAAGATAGACATAAGATAATATGATCTTTCCCATGTGTCAGTTATTGGTGGGCAATAAACCAAACTCAAAATTAATTGATTAAAATAGCCTCTTTTTATTACCACATGACATTCTACTGACTTGTGCTAACCTTCCTCTGTTGAGCTCTGTTGGCTTTGGTTATTCATAAGTTCTCTGCTGGTAGGTAAATTGGGGGCTTCCTCATCTATGAAGGCCTCATTTACATGTCTAGTATAATTAGATTTACTTTAAATTGGGATGCTGAGGGTTACTGGACTCTATGCTTCCCATCCTCTAGCAGGCCAGCTGAGAATTTGGTGGAAGGGTTCTAAGAGTAGGAAGAAGGTAAGCCCTATGTGCAACTACTTTTCCTGTCCTGCTTGCATCACTATAGCTACAGTCCCATCAACCAAACCAAAAGCTTGAATTTGGCCAAGCCCACATTCAATGTGGAAGGACATAACCAAAGGCTATGATGACAGGGAGATATGATCATTTAAGCTATGGGATCAGTCATTCCACCACACTCACCTACAGATGAAAGAAAATTAGTTTTTAATGAATTAACCAAATATTCTGTGCTGGGAAATCTTAATGAAAACGATTGCTCAGTGAATGAAAGAACAAATTCCCTATCATTTTTGGATTATATTTTAGAGTGGGAAGACTAAAAATTAAATTATGAACAAGTAGATATATAATATTTTATGTACAGATAGATGCTATGGATAGAAATAAATCAGAATAAGAGCCAAAAGATTTATTAAATTTGAGAGGTTTGTTCATATTTTTTTAAGTGGCCAATAATAACTTCCTTTGTAAGGTTGTACTTTAAGTGACTGGATTAGCAGCTTTGTTGCTATATGGGGAAAGAGCATTTCATACCCAAGGAACAGCTATTGGAATGATCCTGAGACTGTTCTGTGTATTTTGAAAGAACAGCAAGATCATCTTAGCTGGAATGGAAAAGAGTATGGAAGAGGTAAGAAATGTATTCAAAAGATACCCAGGAGCTTATTACAAAGATTTGGACATTTTCTTGACTCAAATGGGAAACCATTAGAGGGGTTTTGAGCAAGGGAGTGACGTGATCTATCATATACTACTAAAAAGTCATTGTGTACTGTATTAGTCTGCCAAAGGGCTGCTGGTGCAAAGTACCAGAAATCTGTTGGCTTTTATAATGGGGATTTATTTGGGGTAAAAGCTTACAACAAGGCTCTGAAAAGTCCAACTCAAGGCACCATAAGAGTTACTTTCACACCAAAGTCAGCTACTGTTGATGCTGGCATGTTGCCATGTGGTGAAGCAAGATGGCTAACATCTCTGCAGAGGTTTCTCTTTTCCCTCAGGGGTTATCCTTTTCTCTTGGGCTCTGTGGGCCCAGCCTTTTGAGGCTTCTTAAATGATCCTGCTGTTCTCTCTCTACTGGCATAGGGCTTGTTTCTTTCTCAGCTCTTATATCAGTCTCAGCTGTTCTTCTCTTTTTCCAATTTCACCTGTAAGCTATCAGGCTCATCTCTCCCTGGGGCCTCAGCTGTTTAAGCCTTACCCTTTCTGTCACATGGCAGGATCAAAAATGGCAGAGCTCTCTCTTCTTGTGTGTCTTTGAGATTGTCTGTTTATATCAGATCCAGCAAGGGGGTGGGGACTCAACCTGAGTCATGCCTTAGTGACCTAGTAAAACCAAAAAGCCCTAAGAGCAATCTTAACAGGTAATCATATCAAAGGACCTTCAACTGAATTTAATACAGTCAAAGGGTATAACACCCAGAGGAGTAGGTTAGTTTATAAGCATGATCTTTTTCTTTTTGGGATTCATAAATAATCTCAAAATGGCACAAGTGCTTTATGGAAAATAGGCTGTAGCAAGGTAGAAGAAGAAGATGGGACACCAGTTAGTCATTTCATTGTTACCAGTGAGATATGATGAGGATTTGAATAGGGATAACAGTAGTGAAAGTGCTGAGAAATGGTCAGATGCAAAATGTATTGATAAAGGCAGAACAAAGAGGATTTCAGAAAAATTGAATGAGGCATGTAGGGAAAAGTGTAATTAATGAATAAGTTTTTAGCTTATGCAAATGAGAATCTGAAAGTGCCATTTTCTGACCTATGGTAATTTTGGATAAGGAATAATTTTTGGAGTACAGGATGTGAAGTCAAAACTTTTATTATGGAAAGATTATATTAGAGATGCCTTTTAAACATACAAGTGGAGACAATGAGTTAATATTTGGAATATGAAATAAGAGAGGAGAGACTGAGGGTAGGAATAAAAATGTGAAAGTATTGTTAAAAAGTATGAGTTTGGATGAGATAACCTAGGAATTAAGTATAGATAGAGACAAAAAGAGATCCTATATTTAGAGGTCAAGATTTGAGCAGGATCACTGAGGTGATTTGAACCTATATGTATCCCCCCAAAAAATGTTCTTAAATTTAATCCATGCCTGTGGGTATAAACCCATTGTAAATAGGACCTTTTGATGAGGCTACTTCAGTTAAGGTATGCCCCACCTCATTCAGGATAGGTCTTAACCCTATTACTGCAGTCCTTTATAAACAGAATGAATAGAGAGAGTGGGAAAATAGCCACAGAAGCAAGAAGCTGAAGTCAAGGAAACCTGGAATAGAAGGGAGAGACTAGCAGATGCTGCTATGGCCTTGCCATGTGGTAGAAGAGGCAAGGATCACCCACAGCCAGTGTTCAGAAAGAAAGCATCACCTTGATGATGTCTTGATTTAAACATTTTCTTGGCCTCAAAATTCTAAGCTACTAAATCCACATTGTTTAAGGCAACCAATTTCATGGTATCTGATTTAAGCAGCCTACGAAACTAAAATAACCACTCATTGAATAAGGTCATCAAGTTAGAAGAAAGAAGAGGGAATGGTGCTCAAGAAGAAAAGTTTGAAAAATGTCATACAACAGAATGGAATAATCAGCTAAATCAAATATTATTAATAGATTAATCAATATAAAGAAGAGGATCCATTATTTTAATTTGAAATGTGTAGATCATTGTTGACCTTGCCAAGCATAATTGAGAGGAGCAGTGGGGCAGAAAACCTGACTGTAGTAAGTTTGTGGGTAAATGGGATTATGGGTAAAGGCAGCATTTTATAAATAAATTTGTGAAGAGAAGAAGAGATATAGGGCAAGAGTAGGAAGGTTATATGGGTTGAAATGATATTTTTCCTTTTATCATATGGGAGATATTACATCATGTTTATACACTGATTTCATACTAGGTTCCAGAGAATTAACATGTATGAAGAGTACAAATGCCTGGCACATATAATAAAGGCTGAGTTTAGAGGAGTAGGACATAAATATGTTCAATATGTTCATTGTTTAATTTTTTGCTGACACTGTAAATAGGAGAATTATGAAGTCTGGAAGAAAATTTAGTCCTTTATGTATCCCACAGACCTGTCATACAAAAGCTGTTTAGTAAATCTTGTTGAATCTTTTAATAAGTAGATGAATAAATGAATGGCATCTGGGCTCATAAGGAAGGGTTTAATTCAGATAAAAACAATAATATTTACTTTTAGGAAAAAAAATCCAGGCATTCTTCTTATATGTCTGGAGGTCTAGGGGGTAGTGGGAATTGGGAGAATGGGGAATAATGGGATATTCTAGCTACAGTGAGAATTGTAATATGAGTAATATAGCTGCTTATGGCAGATGGGTGGTGAATAATTTTGGAAAGATAATTTGACTCAACTGTGACAAACTTTGAGGTTATAAGGAGTAAAAATTATTTTAAATGGATGCAAACAGTAATATTATTATTTTGTAATACATATCTGAAACTTGCTTTTGAAGACATTCACATGAATGGTGTCTAAGAGAAAAGGAGACCAGTTAGAGGGTTTCAATAATAAAACAAATATGAGAAAATGAGGACTCAGGATAGAATTTCTTTAGAACAAACAGAAAGACTGAATGGATGGAAACTGTACTCTAAATAGAACTTATTGACCATACTTCATCACTAAAGTTTATTTTCCAAAGAGATATGTTCTTTTTCCTAAAAATTCCTTGTTCTCCTGTGAGTATGCTTTGTCTGCTGCCTTCTATTCCTACATCTGACTATGCTTCATACATTCAGTTATCATCTCAAATATCTAATTTTCCATGAAACAATGTTGAGGATCAATGGTTCCTTTTAATGCCTAGAACATCCTCTTTGTATTTCTCAAGGCACTAAATTGTCTGCCTCATACCACCATCCATTAATTTTCTTCCATTAATCTAAAATCTAGATTGTGGCTCCTTAAGGCTGCAATTATAACTTACTGATATTAGTACCTCTTTAAACTTAGTGTTTTTTATATTTAAATGTAGCCACTTTGTAATAAATTTAACCAGTTTATTGTGGAATGATGATTGTTGGAGGAGAAATCACAAATTACTGATGTTTCCAGACCAGAAATAGTGATAAGACATTCATAATTTCAGTCATTGATCATTTTAAAGCTACAAATCTCCCATTCATTCAAAAACCGAGACAAAATAATACCAACATATAACAGGCTATGCAATAAGTCAATGCTCTCAGTAGGTGAAAACTTTGATGAATTATGAATATTGCATAATAAGAAATATTCAATAGTGTCTTCTATATACCATAATCTGATTTAATTCCCACACAATACTGGGACATAAATACTATCACCCTCATTTTCCTCATATTATACATGAAAGAACAGAAATTCAGAGTTGAAATAGTCATATCACACATTTTATGAATAGTGGATTTAAGGCTCAAATTTTGGCTTTTTGATTCCATATATAGCTTTCTCCCTTCTATACCACAGTTCATATTATAATTTAAAAATTATTTTCTCATGTGTTTTAGGATGATTATACTATAAATTACTTCTAGCAAATAAGTCCAATTCCTTTGACTAAATTTTAATATTTTAACAATCAAACTGATTCTGACATCAGTTTAAAATATGATACTCAAGTTGTGTTTGGTCAATAAATAGAACTTAGAGAAAAAACAAGAGATTTATTTCCCTTGTTTCTAGCTAATATAATCTTACCTCAAATCAAAAAGTACCTATACTTTAATTGTAGAATAAAAGGAAAAAGCATTAATTATAGAATTTTTGATGCTTAAGGTGTTCAGTTCTTCTTGAATTTGTTAACAAGAGATGAACAAGTCAAAAGGCACTTGAACTTAAAAAGGAATATATCTTTGAAGTCAAGTGTATCTAAAGAATCCTCATGTAAGAGTTATATGAAAATGGCCTCACCAACACTCAATCTATTCCTAACAGTTACCTGCCAGTCTGAGTGCTTCAATACTATTATAAAAACTGTCAAGCATTCAAAACCAGTCACACACGATATGTTAAGTGTTGTCATGCCAGCTGTCCTTTCACTCCTTAGGGGCTCCAGCTGCCCATTCTTACTGAAAATATATTCTACACTGAGGTGTTTGCTGAGCTGACTTTAATATTTTATGTTCATTTTTCCTGCTTAACAAAAGCGTATACGTGATTGTGTTTGGATGACCAGTAGCTATCCTAAGACACAGAAGAGGTCCCTAGTTAAAATATTCAACAAACCTCTACTAGTGAGAAAAACAAACAAACAAACAAACACCTCCTCAATATCTGTGGGTTATTTTCCACAGAATTTAAGTCTATTACTGACTAACTTTACCATCATATCAAAGAATGTTACGAATATGTTTTATTCCATCCAAGAAATAAAACATAGAAGCTAGTAATGAGACTGAATAAATTGCTGGGAATTTCTTACAATAGTTGCCTAAAATAATTGGTGTGTGCATATGTGTGTGTGTGTGTGTGTGTGTGTGTATATATATATATATATATATATTTATAGTTTTACATTTTTCAATTCTCTTTGGTTGACTGCTTTTTGTTGTTTCAGCAAAATTTTACATCACACACACACATTGATCAATAAAAACAAAAACAAATGAAGTATCTATTTTTTGCCAAGAAGATTTTTAACTTCTTTGAGATGTAAAAGGGGTGAGGTTTTGAAAATATTTCAAGACAATGATTAAATATCGTAAAGATAAATATTAACTATTATGTTCTAAAATCTAGAACATAGATTTTAATTACATACTTTGTAATTAAATACTTTAGGAGGAGAATTAAGCAGAGAACTATAAATTGCATGTCCTGGCTTCAATGAAACTATACCCTAGTTAGATAAATTAGCAGGAAGGAATTGATTATAACAAATGGATGGTACAGAATTTAGAAGATAATATTAATATACTCAAGACATATTAAAGAATAGTAATACTATATCATAATTAACTTGCATGTCCTAAAATGAATGTCTGCCTTTGTATTTTTCATACTGTTATTTCCATTTTATCATTTAAATATCTATCACATATTCACAAAATTCACTTAATAAGCTATAAAAATGAGATAAATTCTAGTGTTCACTACTTTTATATAAAAAAGGAACATTTATTATTGTAATTAAAAATTTTAAAAACCATTTTCAAATCTTTAATTGGTAAATAAGATGACAGGAATTCTAGGCGAATATAAGCCAACATCAGATTGATTAACGAAAGTATCATATTAATTTAACCACTACATGACTGCTTTATCCAAGGCACAGTCATGAGATATAGTGAATACCAAGGTGTAACCTACTACTCTACCTTTCCACACGTTTCTACTCTTTGGGGTATAATCTTGGATCTTTGCAAATGGCTGTCTAAGGCAGACTTAATAAAATTAAGAGAAAATGAACAAAATACTAGGGAAATTCAATGAATGGAAAATAATTTCTATATGAGAATATTGCAGGAAGTTTTCATAAAGAGAATAAAATGACTAGAGTTGACAAAGATTATTTCAATAGAAATCAGCATGCTTAAAAACAGATTGAAGCAAGTGCAGGGGATGTGGCAAAAAGGCAGTAGTTCAAATCGAAATGTATGTACATCTTGGATGCAAATAAGACTGAAAAGGGAGTTTTAATTTCGATAATACAGGACAGTGAATGCATGACTAAAGACTTGGGGTTTTAGTGTTGAGTAAAGAGGTATAACTGATGTTTCAAAGAGGCTAGTGACATGATTAGAACTCTTCCACAGGAAAGTTTATCTGAGTGTAGTGTGGGAAAGACATTTTTGAGTGGATTGACAAAATGAGAATCAAATTTTAGTAAATAACTTTTAGAATATTACAAAAATCAGTGGGGAACTGTGTGTAAAGAATCGTGTGTGCTAATGGTAGTAAAGGAAATTATTCAAGAGCTATCATTAGCATCTATAGAACTCAATATTTCATTCATTCATTTAAAAAATTAGCATTTTTACAGAAGTAACCGAAGCACCTAGCTAATTTATCTGGCATCACAAAATTATTAGCTTTCTAGGTAGGATAGGATAAATGGCTAGAGAGCCCCCAAATTCGGAGGCATGAAAATATCCAGGTTTAGTTCTTTTTTTTACCATAAAAGTTCAGGATAGGGTTTTTAGGTCAGTGGCAATTCTATTCCACATAGTCTTTCAAGTTTACAGGCTAATGGACACTTTGAAATCTTCAACTCCCGGCTCCTTAGGTCACTTTGGTCATTGTAATCTCAGCCCACAGTGCAAAGAAGGCACAGCCACTCTGTTACAAACCCTACTATGGAAGTGAGACCTATCCCTTTCTTTCACATTTATTACAGAGAAATTCATGGCAAGACCACATTTAACTACACAACAAACTGGGAAATGCAATTTTTTGTGTGTGTGCTGGAAAAGAAGGGGAAATAGATTTTGGTGAAGAATTGCAAACCCTGTTGCAATTAGTCAGTAGAAGGACAGAATTTAAACACAAGCAGTTAAGAGCTGAATTTGTATCTTTAAATATTAGTCCAAGCAAAGTACTGGGCTATTAGGAAACTTTATGTATTAGGAGCTCTTAATGCTTGGTGTTGGTTATTTTGCAATTTTTAAATTACTGTTTAATTACTGTTCCATGTGGAGTATTCAGTAGCTATAAATGTGTATCTAGAAAAGCAAAATCTCTCTTACAACATCTAAAGTCTTGTTCACTACAGTTACATTTATGGGACTCTCTTAAGTTACTAGGCTGTTAGGACAAATATCACATGATGGATTGCCTTAAATAATAGGGATTTATGTCTCATGGTTTTGAAGGCTAGAAGGCCATGCTTTCTTCAGGAGTCTTTAGCATTCTGGTGACGGCAGTTCTCCATCACATGCCCTTGATCTCCCCCTGTGTGATTTCTGAATTTTCACTTCTCCAACTTAGTTTCTTCTGGTTTCTGGTTTCTATTGCCTGACTATCTGAATTTATTCTCTTTATGTGTCTTCCAGTAATATGGATTGAGACGCACCCACTTTCAATTTGGTCGCACCTTAACTAAGAACATCTTCAAAAGGTCCTATTTACAAACAGGTTTGTACCCACAGAAACTCAGAATAATATTAGAACAAGGCTTTGTTGGGGTACATGATTCAATCTATCACAAGGACTAAGGAGAATGGAATTAGAATGAAATAAGGACCCACTTTGCCTTCTATATAATTTTTAGTGTTTTTTTCCAAACTGCATTAATTTTAGTAATCAAAATAAAAGATAATGAAATACAATTTAATTTTATAGAATAAATTATTTCAAATATATGAAATTTATATATAAATGTGTTTATGTCATATACATGGCATATATATATGTGCACATGTATATGATATTTCTCACATAATTTCCTTTTTGTTGCTTTATGTTTGCAAAGGCAATATTAAACAAAGTCAATTAGAGTGATATATTCTTAAAACAATTTGAAATCTGGCTGAGAATAGCCACTGTGCCAAAAGAAGAAAGCCACCCAAATCTATTAACCAAGATCTAGAGAATATATAATTCTACTGAGTTACAATGTACATGCTTTTATAAAGCTCCAAATCTATTAATAATAAAATGTCTGATTGTTCTACATACTAAGCGTTTGTAAATAGCAACCTTAATAAAATTATTATTAAAATGGAAACAAGAATGATTCAAATTGGTTAGATTGAAAGAGAAAAATCCTGATAGCACAAGAAATTTGAAAAAAATCACACTTCAGTTTTGAAATAAGTATATATTTTCCTCTATCTCAGATTATCTGAGGTCTTCTTTACTATAAAAATTCTGTCATTCCAAGCAAACCAATGTTTCCAGGGTGTAAATTCATAGGTTAATACTCATTCAAATTGTTCAAAATTTTTCCTTAAATATGCACTTTGATTATATAGGTATTAAATTAGAGTCTAGAAGGGAACAAATAAAGATACATACTTATACAGCTATAATATAAATATTTTTGTTTTCTTGAAATACCATATATTTAAAAGTGATGACAGGTGTCATTAATAGTTCTGAAAACAAAAGTTCAAAGCTCTTTAGTGAAAAAAGATACTGCACTGTTAATACGGTTGCCACTGATCTAAGGCATTAACACTTCTGAAAAAAAGCAACTTGTGCACAATCAACATCAATGACTAAACATACTTCCAGAAGTAAAATTATCAATGAAATTCCTCTGGTTGCTGTATCAAATGTAGTAAAGCTATGATATTCATAGAAGAGGAGAGGTCTGCCCCACCAGCTAATTTTTGGAGATTGAACCTTCAGGGACCTTGGGAGAAAAGTACATTTTAAGTAGCTATATTTTTGTTTTAAATAGAGAAATTCTAAGACACATTCAAAGATGTTTTGGAAAGAGGGAGTAGGGGTGTAAAATTCACAGGTCTTTTTCTTTTGATGCTTCAAATACTTTTAACCTGTGTTTAAATCATCTAAGCAGTTGCGTGGTCAGTATATATAACCACCAGACATCCTTTATAACCCTATTATCCAAGGCCTAGTTGATATTTTAATTTCTGTTTCATTGAAATCTTGAATTGTAGAATATTATAATTACAATTTCAAAGTATCTGCTTGTAGTTGTGCTTCTATGATTTCTGCTTAAAAATATTATGGTAATGTAATATCATTAGCAATAGTTATATGAAATACTAATGCTAAAATGAATTCACAAAATTGCACATTTCTTATTATACAATACTTTAAATTCTAATTAAAAGTTTTTCATTATAGTTTTAATCTGATTATTCAAAAAAATTGTAATCCTTTCATTTGTTTGCTTCATACCTAACCATGGATTTAGGAGATCAATGACTGCTTATTAGATACTCTAATAATGATTCATCTTCACTTTTAATGATTCTATTTTTAAAACATATTTTAATGAATTAGTAATAGAAAAACAATGCACAAATCACTTATTTTTTATGCTGTTTGGTTGTCTATAATTTAAAACCATCAGTGATGGGATGAAAATTAAAGGGATTGTTCTACCTTATAAAACAGACTTGAGTAACATTAAAAAGGATATCAAAAATATAACCAACATATAAAACATAATTAATAAGAAGTTACTTATAAACTAACCCTAAGAGGAAAATAAAACAATTCTACTTATATAATCTATAATATAATACATGTAACTTTATATCATATATATATATGTGTGTTATTATGTAGTCTCTGTGTTTATATATAAACATGTATATATAGTTTATATGTTTATATATAGTCAAACACACACAGAGATACACACTAGTGTCTTAATTCTTTTGTTTTGAGTGCTTAAATCTGTTCTAGATAACTATATTTATCAGTAATGTACAATGAGAAAATTATGAGGACTTATCTGTGTTCTTGTAGAACTAAGTATTTAGAAATACTATCAAATAGAAATTCTAGAAATAAAAAAAAAATTCAGTAAACCAAATGAAGACTCACCAGACAGGTTTAATGGAAGAATGGACACAACATAGTAGAGTGTTAGTGAATTGGAATATAAGTGAGAATTATACAGGCAAAAAAAGAAATGAAATGAATCATAAAAAAAGCAGCAAAAATATTATATGAGACAATGAGGACAAACTAAAAATTTCTACCATATTTGTACTTGGAATCTCAGAGGAAAAGAGGGAAAAAATAATAATGGGTGTGATGCATATTTGAAGAGTTAAAATTTAAAAATGCCCTAAAACCAATGAAAGATATTGTAGCAGTTTTGCAGTTTGATATAGTTATGAATTCCAAAAATAGATATTGAATTATGCTTGTAAACTGGTCTGTTAATCTGGGCATGATTAAGTTATGATTAGGGCATTGAGCCCCACCCCTTGGTGGGTGGGTTATCAAATATAAAAGGCATGGTAAAGGACAGAGTTGGAGCAGTTTTTGAGTTGGAGTTCTCATGTTGGAATTTTGATGCTGGAGCCCCGGGGAGGCGAGCAGATGGAGGAGCTTGGTCGTGAGGAAGGAGAGAAGGCCCCGGGATAGAGAGGAGCCATTCACCTAATAGTCTATAGCTGACCTTGTGGAGGAAACAGAAGAGCTAAACCCGGAGAGAAACAGAGCCCTGGGAAGAGAGGAACCCAAGAAGCCTGAACCCTCACAGACGTCGGCAGCCATCTGGCTCCAACACGTGGCAATAGACTTTGGTGAGGGAAGTAACTTATGCTTTATGGCCTGGTAACTGTGGACTTCTACCCCAAATAAATACCCTTTATAAAAAGCAACCAATTTCTGATATTTTGCATTAGCACCCCTTTGGCTGACTAATACAGATATCATCCACACTTCCATGTTGTTCTCTAAACATAAAGGAAGATAAATACAAAGAAAACCATACCTAGGCACCTTTAATTAAATTGCTATCAACCTAAGACAAAAAAAAAATCTTAAAAACAGGCAAATGAGAAAAGAAACAGTATCTTCAAAGACACAAATAAGATTGATAATTTGTATCTCATTAGAAATGGTGGATGACAGAAGACAATGGAATGATGTCTTTAAAGTAGTGAAAAGTTCAATATATCTAAAAGTTGAGTTAGTGCTTAAATCTAGGTGGAGGTAGGGCTGTGTGATATGATTGGCCATAGGGATTGTTAACAATGTCCTCTCTCTAGACAACAGTTTTGTTTAGAAATGTAGTTGCTTTAAACATTACACTAGAGTTTTTATAGCACATCACACACAAGAATATGCAAACACATACACACTAGTAAAATAGAAATCTGCCATATCCACTATATGCATTTTTATACTGCCCTGAAAAATAGAGTAAGAAGATTAAAAATGAGTAGTCACTGAATGTAGAATAAATAAGTAGATATATTTTGCTCAAAATGTAGTTTCAGCATCCCTAAAATTTGACCCCAATAAGGAAATAACACCTGACTGGTAGATTTACCCCCAAGAGAAGAAAATGGAAAGGAAAGGAATAGTGTGAGGAGAGAAAATGAGGGCAGTACAATTCCTGAGAGGAGAGGAGGTTGTGATTCTGCAGAGATATGGTAGGGGACAGTCTGAGCAAGGCCTGCTACTTTTTACTGTGACCCACAAATAAATCCTAAGCTGGCAACAAGATGTGTAAACCTGTCTCCTAGGACAAGATGATAAATGTCAGCTGATTCACATCAAGGGAATGCCTGGAGAGAAAACTCATCCCCTAGCAGATAGCAGCTGGCAGGCACATTCCTTCCCCCTTCTACCCCAAACATATGGAAACATTCACTGGAGTCTTCAGTGATGAAGTATTTATGGCACCTGGTCTTCCCCACTGCTATATCTGTTTCTTGCAGGGGAGAGGTGGGCCTCTTGCCTACAGCAGACAGGGAACAAAGGTGCATGAAGCCCCAATCAGCAGATTAGCAGGAGCGACATGCACTGGCAATGGAGGACTGACACTCATTATTGAAGCTCACCTTGCTTTCTCTCTTCTCTACGTGAATAAACATCATTCCACCCAGTGCCTATATAAGTCATGCCTCTGCTGGTGACCTCGACAACTGCAAACCATGGTTGCTATCCTCCATATGGTGGGACTCCAATCCTGAATGTGGTAATGTGTATCTTGCCTTGGCAAGGGACTCCAAGGTCTAAATTTGCAGACTACATAGTCTTCCCTAGACCAAGACCGTCAATTGTATTTCCTGTCTACCAGTCTACTAGAGTAAAAGATGAGGGAATATTGATAATATACAATTAAAAAATATTTTCCCCTTTTGGTCAAGGTCTTTTTCCAAATGAATTGATAATTGGTGCTTGGGAATAATTCCTTGGTGCCAGGGAGGCTCATCCCCGGAAGTCATGTCCCACACTAGGGGGTTGCGGGGAGGTGGTGCATTTGTATGTTTGGTTTGGCTTAGAGAGAGACCATTTGAGCAACAAGGAGGCTTTCAGGAGTTAACTCTTAGACAACATATAATATTAGGCTAAATTTTAGTTTCACAAGGATAAGGTTTATAAGTACAATCATCAATATCAAGGGTTTATCATATTGGTCTGTCCTCTTTGGCTAGGCACTGCTCATGTACTCAGAGGATTCTTGCTGCTCTATGTGAGAATGCAGCAGGACTTCCCAGGATGAGAATGCGATATTCTTCTGGTTATTATGTGGTTCTCCACCCACTGAGACAACACCCAATGACCACTTGAACACATTCATATGCCATAGAGGCATGCCCCAGTTGCACCCCTCCCCACACATCCCTCCATCACCAATACCCCGCATCAGTGATCTTCCCCTTCCACAGATTTGACCCTTCTGCAATCCAAAACATCCCCCAAAACAAAGTAAAAAAAATCAATAAATTAAAATAATAAGAAAATAAAATAATTATAATAAAAAACAAATAAAATACAAAAACAGAAAAAATTATTTCATTGTGTCATTCATCACTGTAAGATATGTTATCTTTTATATATAGTAAAAATTTTCTTCCATATATTCCACCAGTGTCTAATTTTTTGGCTTTATTTTCAAAGAAACTTTAGGTTACAAAAAAGTCACATAGAAAATATAGAATATTCCCATATACCCACGGCCCTCCTCCTCTCCTACTCCTCCCTATTAATAACATCTTATGTATTAAATATATTAAACACAAATGAGTTTTATGACCAACAGATTTCAAAATGAGTCCGGAGGTCATTCCAGAGATTACACTTATGCCCAACTTAGGAGGATCTCATTGACTACTACAGTAAATAATGCCTCAAGCAAGGGGAATCCTGAGGGCTCTAGAGACATCTAGACACTATAGGTAGGGCAGACAATCTCAGGAATTCGGCACCCTGTCATTGGGACTTACCTTGGAATATATGCTCCCTAATGTAACAGACTTAGAATCATTTATAAATTACCTATACATGGTTCTTCTGCCCCTTTTATTTGAATATATATTTAGCACTATACTCAATAAATATATGTCCCAGAGACTTAAATCTTCAGTCCTTTTATGTGCCAGTTGAGCCCTGAATCTCAGCAGAGTTGCAACACTTACTGTCCACGTCGTTTGACTTGCCCAAGAAAACCATCAAAAGAATGATGATGGATAATGCCCAACCCAAAAAACAGAGTATCTACAACTGCAAGAAAGACAGTTCCATCCATCTGCCCCATGGGATCTAAGCCCCCTCTCAATCAGAAACAAAGTGGGCATCACCATCCTAAAATCCTCAAGACTGAGGAATGAACAAACATAAAGGGAGATTGCAACTATGGACTAAAGTAGGTAGATTTACTATTATTCTAGCAATGGAAGAACTTGTAACATTGATATAAATACAGTGGTTAGCAGAGGTTCTGAGGGAGAAGGAAGAATAGGTGTAACTTGGGGCATTTTGGGGACATTGGAATTGTTCTGCATGACATAGCAATGATGGATACAGGCCACTGTACATTCTGTAAAACTTATAAAATTGTGTGGTGCAAAGTATAAACTATAATATAAACTATAGGCCATGGTTAGTAGCAATGCTTCAATATGTGTTCATCAACTGTAACAAATGTACCACACTAATTAAAGATGTTAATAAGGAAAATTGGTGGAGGGGAAGAGGGCTGGGTATACGAGAATCCCCTGTGTTTTTGATGTAACATTTATGTAATCTAAAGCTTCCTTCAAAATAAAATAAAAAAAAATAACACCTTGAAATAATTAGCTCTTACCATAATAATGCTGTATAATAGATCATTCTAAAATTCAGTGAAGTAAAAGAGGAAGGTTTGTTGTTGTTGTTGTTTGCTGTTATGTTTTGTTTATTTGTCATTCACCAGAATGCAGGCCAGATGGGGCAGGCCTCCTTTCCAAATTTTGGGTTTGTTCTCATCTACATCCCACATCCAGGTCCCCAAATTCTCTTTTGAACACTGTTTGTCTAGGACATATTCTTCTCATGGAAGATCACAAATGCACAAAAGACTTGCTGAATCATACAGGCATATTAAATCACCCTGCGTTCACTAATTTGCTAGCATTCCATTAGGTAAAAGTCAGTGGAAAATGATAGTATCTTTTGTCCCAGTTGGGAGGTGCAGGGGAGTAAATATATGCTATCTACAATTTCTCAAAAATCTAGTTGACCTAATGTTTTCAAAGATAGACCACACTTGACTTCCACTGTCAAGATTTATTATATTTTTAAAGAAAATATAAAGAAAAATATTAGTGACAAATACACATACAAATATATGTGTTATACATTTCTAGTAAATATACCACATTTTTGAACATATAGTTTATGCTTAAAATTTATAATACATTATTAAAACACAAAGTAACAAATTTTAAAATTGTATAAGTGTTCACATTTCTCTAAGGTGCTAAGAAAAGTTTTATAAAAAGAAAAAGAAAAAATTAAAAGTATTCATTCAATTATGCATTTACTCTACAGATATTTTTTATGGGAAACCTGTATTCTACATACATGTTTAAAGCATCAAAATGGCTATTTTTCAACTGACCATGAGTTCAGAAACTTTTGAAAAATTCCCATGATTATTTTACATTTTTGTTTAACTTTCTCTTTGCAATTAGTCAAATATTCTTTTAGAATAACATAATTTCTCTTTTCAGACTATGTGTTTGCTTAGATTGATTTTTGTTTCATCTTAGCACCAAAAATAAATAAGGAGTAGCACATTCTAATGAATGAAGGATTCAAATCAAATAGCTTAAAAATTTACATCACAGGGGATTTTGAATTAATAGGTTTCACTATTTGGTTATGAAAATGAATAATTAAAATAAAAACAAGTAAATCCAAGTAAATAAATTTGCTTTACTCGGGATAATTTATCCTGCAATATGTAACCCATAGGCACATCAAATAGTATGTTAATTTTCAATAAAAATTCTGATTTGGCAATAATGCACTAAAATAATAAATAGGATAGTCATATGAAATGTTATGATTGTATTTACTTCTAATATTTGTTTAAATATTGCTCAGGCAAAATGTATTATTCAGATGTGAAATATAAGTAAATTTAAGGTAAAAAATATTAACAGCTGCAGGAGCAATGGTTTATTGGTCTCCCAGTTGAAGGCAGGGATTTTATAATTCTACTGATATAGAGATTAAGCTATATAGAACTGACACTCTCCAGTTTATCACATGAGTCAATCTCATAGTAGCCATTGGTGAGAGAGAAAAATTAATCTACTGTTCTTCTGGCAAAGACTATTCATTGTTCAAGGCCCATTTCAATTACACTTACTTGGTGAAATCCTCTTTTCTGCAAGCAGAACTAATTATCTTCTAGCCCCATAAATGGCAATATGAAAATGTATTACATGAAAATGTATTCAATTTATTGTACATATCTAATGATATTAAAGAGTGAGTTTTGGACCATGCCTTATTTCCCTTTATATACTCGCATCTTGCATAGATGAGACCCTCACTGAAAATTAACTGAAATAAACTGTATATAAACCACTGAGTGAGGATGAGATGTGTATATAAAAGCCATGACAGGTACAAAGAAAGTAACAAAAGCATTAATAGTTGGAATGGAACGAATATTTCATTTCTCTCTTTCCAATAAATTACTTTAAATTAAGAAGAATTCTGAAAACATTTTCCAGCTCTCAATTATCTGAACTGAAATTTGAAGAAAGGCCAAAAAATATGGATGCACCTTAGAAAGAATGACCATTAAATCCAAGAGTTAATAGATGCATTGAAAGTAGAAATGGAAGGAGGGAAACATAAGAAAAAATAAATTTATGAGGCTTTGGAATTTAGAGTTAGAGAATTTGTCAAGTTAGAGATAACTGTTGAGTTATTGAATAGGTCTGAACAATGATGAAGACTAAATAATAAGAGAAGCTAAAGATTTGTATTTTTAATTTCCCAGGGAATGCTGACCATATATTTCTCATATATGTCACCATATATGAGAAAAGATATATGCTACCTTAAGAAAAATCCCAATGAAGAAGCTTTAAACATTTCTATTCACATGCTTCATAATTTATGTTCTTTTCCCAGTCTGTGCTCCCCGGCACCTGAAGCCTAGTTCAAACGTGCACCCTCTCTCTTTTCTTACTTTCATCAAATTTCTATTGCATTTTTTGGTAGACTTTCTTTTGCATATATGTGCTATCAATGGCAACAGAAATAAGGAAAGCAGCCTTCCACTAAAAGCAAAATCTAAATGTAAACAGGAAGAAAGTGAGATATTTATTATGCTAGGATCAGACTGAAATGTGCACATAAATGGAACAATTGTGTTCTTTTCTTTTAAATGATACAATATAGTGTCATGATTGAGACCATGGGCTTTCTCATAAAAAATAAATTGATTCTGACTCTTGCAAGAGTGATAAATTTATGTAAGACAGTTTTACCAACTTTGAATGTGGGTCATGGAATGTTTATTTTAGGAGACAATGCAGGAAGTATCAAAGTTTATGACATAAAGATGACTCTCTAACACTGAGGATTTTTGTTAAAAGTAAATGTAATTTATACAATATACATACAATTGTATGTATTTTATTGACCAGCTATATATATTGTTTATTTTTATATAAAGAATATTTTGAAACACTATAGAAGGTGTGATTTAGTTATTAAAAGAGAGACAACATTAAGTTTTCCAAACATATCCTATTTTTACAATCACATAGATTATAAACATGAATTTCCTTGTTTAATTACAAGCCATCCAACCTCAGAAATGAAGGTATGTGCAGCTTATATAATAATTTTAGTAAAGCTTACCTTTTGATATTTGAAAATGAATATAATCCATATGATGTAAACAATGTATAAGATGTTAAAATAAAATAAATAACTGCACAACTACTATCCAATACAATCATTATAACTTTACCCAAACCACTGCAACCACTTCAGCCTAATGATATATGTCTTTCAGTCCAGTTCATCACCCTGCTTCGGTCTCCTTCTTTCACATTTTAAAACTATTTTTGCCATATAATGCAGTATGCTTAAATCATTGTGTTATTTAGCTTTGCTTGTTTTTGAGCTTTATGAACTGCTATAATGTACTAATGACCTTCTGTATTATGGTTTGTCTAACATTATATTTCAGGGATACAGCCATGTCAATAATGTTCCTGCAGCTCATTCACTTCTACTCCTGGATTATATTTCATTTATTAATTAGTCACAATTTATTGCTATACATTTAGTTTGTTTCAAAGACCTTTCATTGCCAGAAAAAAAAATCTGCAATGAATATGTTTCCTTGGGCATATATATATACTAGTTTCTCCAAGGGACTCTAATTAGAAGAAAAATGTATGGGTCACTTTCAATTTTAGATAATGCTAACTTGTTTCTTAAATTATTGTCTAATTTAGATGTCCATCAGTTGTGTTTAAATTTCCCAAATCTTTGTCAATATCTTGTATTTTCAAACTTCTTCATTTTGGACCATGCAGTGTTTGTGAAGTAGAATCTCACTGTATTCTTAATTTTCATGTTACTGCACACAAGTTAAGTTTAATATATTTGCATATGTTTGTTGCCATTTGTGACACTCTCCTCTGAAATATTTTTTCATTATATTCCTTGGAAATTGTTTTACTTTTTCTTATTTTTTCTTATGTTCAGTACCTACATGTATTCTGAATAGTGAGACTTATTAGTCATATATGTTGCAAAATTCTTCCAATATCAGTTTGACAATCTCTCACTTCCATCTTTTCATGGACAGAATCTCTACATTTTAATGTGGTAAAATTTATCAATTATTTATTCTAATGTGTTTACTTTCTGTACCTTGAGAAATACTGTCCTAACCCATAGACAAAAAGATTTTCTATTATGATTGACATTTGTATAGTTTTACAAATCACATTTAAATATTTCATCTATCAAGAGTTAATAGTTTTTATCACTGCATTATCAGGTGTCCAGTCTGTACCGTGGCACCTTCCTCCTCTCACTACCCAGTGTCTCCCAAATTTTCATTTTATTTTCAAAGAAGTTTTAGGTCACAGAAAAATCACACATAGAATACTAGAGACTCTCATATACCCAACCTTCTTCCCCTTTCTTCACCCCATATTAAAACGTTTTTTATGTGGATGGTAGCATTGTTATAACTGTTATACAGATAGTGAAACATAGCTACTAAACATTGTCAATGGTTTACAGTATAGTTTACATTTTAGACGGTACAGTTTAATAATTTTTGATGATATTTACCATGTCCTGTCTCCATCACTGTAAGGTAATGAAAAACATTTCCCCTGACCACTAAATACCCCCTGTTTGATCTTTTCTGTTCCTTCCACCCCATCCCCCTGGGGCACATAACACTCCCCTGTCTTGACTCATTGGATGACAAGATTCATAGTAACATGCAACAAGAGGTCTTGACAAGCTGATTATCCTCCCCTATTAGGCACCTAGTCCCCC
>JAQZBX010011236.1:0-43080 GCA_029593785.1 Cabassous unicinctus | reverse complement strand
TTGGAGGTGGAGTGGACATCACCTTCCAAGTCCCCTCAGGATGGGGGGAGGAGCTGTGGACTAGAGTGGACTTGGTGGTGTTCTGTTGTAGACATATTGTGATTCAGGCAATGGAAGAAATTGTAACAGTGAGGTGGAGCCGGTGGCCACTGGACATTTTTGGGGCAGGGTGAGGAGGGGCAGTTGAAATGCTCGGGCTATGTATTCTTAAAGTGTCTTTCTCTAACCTAGCATCTAAAGATGGCACAGCCTCTGTAAAACTCTATGAGAAAGCTAATCCTGTCAGGGAGCTGGCATTACACTTCACTCAGTGCAGCCAGTGTGCCAGCAGGCTCCTTTTCTTGTCTTATATAAGTCTGGCTTCTAACAGACTGGACAAGTCTTAACAACAATATGGAACCCACCAGTAAGCTGATGACAGAGGGACAATGTGGAATGTGAAGCCTGGACTCATGTCCTTTAACACCAGCTCCATCACAACTTCTTGCAGATTCTCAATGATTAGCCCAATATCAAGCATGAGGTTCACAGCCCCTCAATGGCACAGTAGCCACCCACAGGCACTGCCCAGTAACCATGGATCTGTCAGGCACAACAAACAACAGAGAACTCCACAGGATTCCACTAGGAACACACAGGAACTGGCAGCTTGGTCTGCTCATCAGTGAGAGGGTCTGGGGGAAACTGGAGGAGGGGAGACTTGGAAAATAAAACTTCTTTTTCTCCATTACATTCTAATGGTCATTCTTCTCTCTTTTCAATTTTTTAAGTGATGTAAAATTAAAATGCAGTGAAATGTGCCAATGTTAACTGAAAGACTGTTAAATTTTAAAACTTTTCACTTCCCCATATGCTACAGTATCCAAAACCTTATCAAGATATGAATCATTAATTTCCATTAATTTAGAAAATAACTCCTGTACGTTCAATCAATACCCAAACCCCTCCATATACATGCAGCCTCTGTTCTGATTTCTATCCCCACACATCATTTTTGCCACTTCATGTAATTCCTAAAAATGCAATAAATCAGAATATACTCTTTGGTGCATGTGTCATTAGCTCAAAATAATATTTTGAAATTTGTTATTGCTGCTGTGTGAATCAGCACTTCTCTCTGCTTTTATCATTGATGTCTTTGGCATCGAATATGTTACAAAATATTTATCTATTTTCCTCATGGTGGATTTTTCAGTTGCTTCAAATTAGAGCATTAAGAATACAAACATGAATTTCCATTTACAAGTCCTTTTTATAAACATGTGGTTTCATTTAACCTGGGTGGCTACACAGGAGTAGAAAAGCTTCACCATATGGCAGGTGTATGTGAATATTTTTAATAAACTATCGAGGTGTTATTGACATGATGTAAAATTCATAAAATTAAATATACGTTTTTGTAAATGCAGAGTTATGTAACCCTCACCATGACCAAATTTTAGAACATTTCCATTATCCCCACATTTTCCTCTTCTAATTTATTCCATCAGCTACATTTGACACAGTCATTCTCACCTCCTTGAAATCAGTTTGTTTCTGGTTCACTACATTCCCCTGTTTCTTTGTTATTCATCTGACATCACTGCACTTTCCACTGAGCCTCTCTGCTGGGTTCTCTGATTCTCCAAAGCCTCTCAGCATAAGTGTTTCCTCAAGGCTCAGTCCTTAGATTCCTTTCCTTCTTCAGCACCATGTTCCCTCACTGGAGCACCTTGGCTTTAAACACCATCTACACTGCCATGCAGTTCTACACTTATCTATCTATCCCATTTCTTTCTGCACAGTCCTGATAGACACACAGCTGATTTATGATGCCTCAATGTGGATGTCTAGCATGCCAACACAGAACTGTGGGCTGCTCCCAGGAACTTGCTCCTCCCCCTGGCTCCATGTTCAGGAACTCCACCTCACAGGGGATCTGGTAACTGCTTTGTCACCTTTCTTGACTTCTAGCTTTGCCTCCACCCCTCATTCATCCCATCAGCATACCCTGTGCCCCATCATCAGCACGAGTCCACATCTACCCCTTCTTTTTGCCTCTACCTTCCTTCCCTGCTCATCACCGCCTATGAGAGGAAGACTGTAGTATTCTCCTTCATGCTCCTCTTAAGTGCATGGGAAAATGTGTACTTTGCTGTTCTGTATGTTGGGCATTAGGTTAAATTTACTATTTACAGTGATCAAATACTCCATAACTTCATTATATTTTCTCTGCTTATTCTATCAATTGCTGAGAGTTATAAAAGAAATCCCCAAATCTGTGACATTGTACTTCTGTCACTTTTCATAAGCAATGCTATTCTTTATGTACAAATTTTAAAATGCTCTGTTTCCAGAGTGATGACAGCCCAACTCTGTGATAAAACTGAGAGCCATTGAGTGTACACTTTGGATAGACTGAACAAGGCAGAGGATCATATAAAACAGTGACAAGCCCTGCTGAATGATGAGCTGTGGTTAACAGTACAAATATGAGAACAATCTCTCATGAACTATAACAAATATAGAGTTCTAATGCATGGTGTTAACAATAGGATGGTTTGTGGGAAAAACACAGAAAATATAAGTATGGACTATAGATAGCAACAGCAGTATTATGATGATGTTCTTTCAGCATTTGTAACAAATGTGTCAAAACAATGTAAAATGTTGGTGATAGGGTGATGTACGGGAATCATATATGGAATGCATGGTTGTTCTAACTCAAAATTTCTTTTAAAAATGCTGTTTCTAAAAATAAAAAAAAATAAAAATTGCTATGTTTTCTGGGAATTCAAACACTTTTATCATTATGAAAGGGCAATCAATTTCTAGTACTTTCCTTAGTATCTCTTTTATTTCATATTGTCAAAGTGAAGTAAAATTTACTATTTTTAAAGTTTTACATAGTCTATCATTTTCCACCTTTTACACTTTGCTGTATGTCTTAGATGAGTGTCTTATATCTACATAGAAATGTTTGTTTTTAAATCCACATGACAATTTTGATTTTTAAGAGGAAAATTTATATTCATTAATTATAAATGTTAAACATTGTTGTATTAAATATAATTCATAAAATTCAGTGTAGATATTTATTTAAATCTGTCTTCTTTTCATGTGCTATTTGTGCTCTGTGTTCTATGTTCTTTATTTTCTCCTGAATGCTTTCTTTTGTTCAATTTTTCTCTTCTATTTATTTGGATGAGATGTACTCTTTTAATATTCATTTGGCTATTGTAGCAGTTTGGCATAATTTATGAATTCCAAAAATAGATATTGAATTATGTTTTCTGAGCATGATTAAATTATGATTAGAGCTTTGATTGGGCCACATCCATAGGGCATTGAGTCCCTAACTCTTGGGGGGTGGGGCTCACAGATAAAAGACATGGCAAAGGACAGAGTTGGAGTTCTGATGCTGAGTTTTGATCTGGAGCCTGGGAAGTAACATGCAGTAGAAGAACATAGAGGAATAGAGACAGCTCTTGGACATGGCAGTAGCCCCAGGGAGAGAGACAGAGCCATTGATCTGAAGGTCTACAGCTGGCCTTTTAGGGTAAGGCAGAGCCTAGAGAGCCTTATAGTCTACAGCTGACCTTGTGTAGAGGGCAGACCAGCTGAGACTGGGGAGAGGTGAGCCCTGGGAGGAGAGAAAACCAGGATGCCTGAGCCCTGGCATATGTAAACAGCCATCTTGCTCTACCATGTGGCAATAGACTTTGGTGAGGGAAGTAACATGCTTTGTGGCCTGGTGGCTGTGGGCTTCAACCCCAAATGAGTACCCTTTATGAAAGCCAATGGATTTCTGGTGTTTTGCTTCGGGGCCCCTTTGGCTGACTAATACAGATATTAACTGAAAAATTACAACATTTTCTTTGCCTTATCAAATCTGAAATTAATTATTCTTTACTGACAACAAACAATGTATGTTATTTTATTTTTTAACATGCAAAAATGCAATTTTTAATCTTTTTTAAAAAGATACTTAGATTATGTAAATGTTACATGAAAAATATAGGGATTCCCATGTGCCCCTATCCCCACACCCTTGCACATAAACATCCTTCATTAGTGTAGCACATTCATTGCAATTGATAAACATATCCTGGGGCATTGCCACTGACTATGGACACCTTGTAGTCTACACTCTCTCCCACACAGTTCTGCATGTAATGGGAAGATATAAAATAGCCTATATCTGTCATTGCAATGCCACACAAGATGATTCTCAAGTCCTGAGAAAGCCCCTGTATTACAAATGTTTAACCCTCTCCATGCATCCATAGTCTCCAGTGGTGACTGCTTCCACATCAATGTTGTAATTTCTTCAATTGCTAGAATCACAATATGTCTATAGTAGAATACCAGTAAGTCCACTCTAGTCCATAGTTCATTCCCCAATCCTGGAGATTCTGGGATAGTCATGTAGACTCCACCTCTATTTGAGAGGTGGCTTTGGTCCCATACTGCCAATGGATGGGACTCTTTTGCTTCCAGTTGTAGGCTATCTCATTTCCTTTGTTTGTTGGTTGTCATTCCTCACTGCTTTGTTAATTTTCCTCAGTGAGTCCAATGAACTGTAGAGTAGGTGTTGCAACTCCACTTAAACTCAGGGCCCAGCTGGCACATGGACAACCCAAAGATTCCAGTCTCTTGGATGTACACCTACCAACTCTAGCACCAAGTATAGGTTTAAATAGAAGGAACACATGAGCCATATGTAGGGAAGCCATAATTGAGCCCAACTCTGTCACTCTCAGGAGCACAAACACCAAAGTAAGGCCCACTAGCAAGGCACCAAATTCCAGAGCTCTCTGACCTGACCATAGGACCTTGGTGTCTCCAAAGCCCCCAGGAGCCCCACTATTTGGGGTACTATCCACTTTGTCAATTGATGAGATCCTGCTAAGATGTGCATAAGCGTTACTTCTGAAATGATCTTCCAACACATTTTTAAGTCTTTTAGCCATATAAACGTTCTTGAGAGACTCCCAAAACTTCGTTTGTAAACATATTGGTCCTTCCCAGAATGGAAGTCCAACTCCTTCCCTCTCATGTCAGTCTCAACCTACTGATGCAACACATTATGACAAAATGATCACTCACACTCCTTAGAAGCCTGCTCCAGGTGTGCCCTATCTCAAATTCCCCTCTTCCAACACCTTAAACCTGTAACCCTTCCTTTTCATATTGACATAAGAGCATTCTCAACTTTGTGTTTTCAACCACATACTTGCCAATCCCCAACCCACCCCTTCCAGTTCCTTGGACCATCCAACCACCCTCCGCAATCTACACAATTGTCAAACCTGCACCACCTATCCCAATAATATCACTATCCTCCTGTCATATCCCTTCAATGCACAACTACACACTTTCACCTTATCATAGATTACATCCATATGAGTGTTGGCTCACAAACTTCCTCTCACTTTCAATTTCCTGTAAACCTATCTTCCAGACAATAGCTCTCTGAGTCTGCTCAATTTACTTAACTCATATCAGTGAGGTCATGTAATATTCATCCTTCAGTGCCTGGCTTGCTTCACTCAACACATGTTATCCTGTGTGTTAGCACTGTATTCTTTCTACAGCTGAGTAATATTCCATTGCATGTATGTACCACATTTTGTTTATTCATTCATGTGTTGGTGGGCATTTGGGTTGATTCCAACTTCCATTAATAGTGAATAATGCTGCTGTGAACATTGGTGTGCATATATCTCTTTGTGTCTTTGCTATCAATTCCTCTGGATATATACCCAGCAGTGGAATTGCTGGATCATATGGAAGTTCTATAGTTAGTTTTTTGAGGAAACTCCAAACTGTCCTCCACAAAGGCTGGACCATTCTACATTCCCACCAGCAGTGGATGAGGGTTCCCATTCCTCCACATCCTCTCCAACACTTGTAGTACACTGTGTTTTTTTTTTAATAGCCACCAATCTAATGGATGTAAGATGGCATTTCATTTTATTGATTTGCAGTTCCTAATATCTAGTGATGTTGAGTACCTTTTCATGTGCTTTTAGCCATTTGTATTTCTTCTTTGGAGAAGTGTCTTTTCAAGTGGCTTGTACATTTTTTTCAAATGGGTTTTTTTACTTTTTATTTTCATGGTGAAGGATTTCGTATATAGGCTGGGTATTAGACTCCTTTCAGATAGATTGTTGCCAAATATTTTCTCCCATTAGGTAGGCTGCCTTTTCATTTTCTTGATAACCTCTATGAGGTGCAAATGTTTTTAATTTTGAGGAGGTCCCATTTATCTATTTTTTCTTTTGCTGCTCATTCTTTAGGTGTGAATTTCAGGAAACTATGTCCTATCACAAGTTCCTGTAGATGATTCCCTACATTATCTTCCAAGATCTCTAGAGTCCTGGCACTTATATTTAGATCTTTGATAGATCTTGAGTTGATATTTATATAAGGTGTGAGGTGATGTTCCTCTCTCATTCTTTTGGACATGGATATCGAGTTCTCCAAGCACTGTTTGTTGAAGAGGCCATTCTCTCCCTGTTGAATGGACTTGGTGGCCTTGTTGAATATCAGATGAATGTATATGCAAGGTTCTATATCAGAACTCACAATTCAGTTCCATTGGACATTATGTCTATCCTTCTGCTAATACCATGCAGTTTTGACCACTGTAGCTTTGTAGAATGTTTTAAAGTCAAGTTATGTGATTGCTCAATTACTTCTTTTTCAACATATCTTTGTCTATTCAAGGCCTCTTACCATTCCAAATAAATTTTGTACTTAGCTTTACCATTTCAGTAAAAAATGATGTGGTGACATTTATTGGAATTGTATTAAATCTGTAGATTATTTAGGGTAGGATAGACATCTTAATGATGTTTAGTCTTCCTATCCATGAACAGAGAATATTCTTCCATTTATGTACATCTTCTTTGCTTTCCTTTAACAGTGTTGCATTGTTTTCTGTGTATAAGTTATTTGTATTTTTGGTTAAATTTATTCCTAGTAATTTGATTCTTTTAGTTACTATTGTAAATGGTATTTTTTTCTTGATTTCCTCCTCAGATTGCTCATTATTGGTGTACAGAAATGTTACTGATTTTTGAGCATTGATTTTATGCCCTATGATTTTACTGAACACATTTATAAGTTCTAGAAGCTTTGCTGTAGATTTCTCAGGGCTATCTAGGTATAAGATCATGTCGTTGAAAATAGTGAAAGCTTTACTTCTTCATTTCCAATTAAATGTGTTTTATATCTTTTTCTTGCCTCAGTTCTTGAGCAAGTACTTCTAACACAATGTTAAATAGGAGCAGTGATAGTCGTCATCTTTTTCTTGTTTCCCATCTTAGAAGGAATGCTTTTAGGATTCCACCATTGCATATGATGTCATCTGTGGGTTTTTCATATATAGCCTTTATCATGTTGAGAAAATTTCTTTCTATTCCTATCTTTTGCATATTTTTTAATCAAGAAAGGGTGCTGTATTTTGTCGAATGCATTTTCTGCATCTATAGAGATGATCATGTGATATCTTTCTTTCGATCTTTTTATGTGATGTATTACATTGATTGTTTTTCTTATTTTGAATCATCCTTGCATACCTGGGATGAAACGCACTTGGTCATAGTGTATAATTCATTTGATGTGCTGTCAAATATGATTAGCAAGTAATTTGTTGAGGATTTTAGCACCTAGTTTCATTAGAAAGATTGATCTGTAATAACCTTTCCTTGTGGCATCTTTGATTTGCTTTGGTATTAGGGTAATTTTGGTATCATAGAAAGAGTTGGGCAATGTTCAATCTACTTCTATTTTGTGGAAGAGTTTGAGCAGGATTGCTCTTTGTTCTTTCCAGAACGTTTGGTAGAATTCACCTATTAAGCCATCTGGTCCTGAGCTCATCTTATTTGGGAGGTTTTTTATGACTGACCCATTCTCTTTATTTGAAATGGGTCTGTTGAGTTCATCAATTTCTTCTTTCATCAAAGTAGACTGCTTGTGAGTTTCTAGGAATTTGTCCATTTCTTTTAAATTATCCCTCTTCTTGGCATATAATTTTCAAAGTAACCTCTTATGATTCGGTTTATTTCTGTAAGGTTGGTGGTGATATCACCTTCCTCATTTCTCATTTTGCATATTTGCATTTTCTCTATTTTTCTTTATTAGTCTAGGTAGGTGTTTGTCAATTTTATTGATCTTTAGGGACTAATTTTGGTTTTGTTTATTTTTTCTAGTTCTTTCTTAAAGTTTGTTTCATTTAGTTCTTCTATAATCATTGTTATGTCCTTCTTTCTACTTCCTTTGGAGATAGATGTTTGTTGTTTTTCTAATTCCTCCAAGTGTGCAGTTAGGTCTTTGAATTTACCTCTTTCTTCTTTTTTGATATAGGCATTTATGGCAATGAAGTTCCCTCTTCATATTGCTTTTGCTGCATCCCATAGGGTGTGATATGTTGTGTTGTCATTTTCTTTTGTTTCAAGGTAGTTATTGATTCCTTTCGACATTTCCACCTTGACCCACTGTTTGTTTATGAGTGTGTTGTTAACTTCTATATCTTTTTGCCTAATCTGGTTCTCAGACCCTTACTGATTTCCACCATCATTTCATTGTGATAAGATAAATTACCTTGTATAATCTCAATCTTTCTGAATTCATTGAGAAATTTTCTGTGGCCTAGCATGTTGTCTATATTGGAGTATGATCTTTGTGCACTCGAGAAGAATGTATATCCTACTGTATTTGGGTGTAGTGTTCTGTATGTGTCTATTAGATCCAAATACTCTATTGTATTATTCAAAGTCTGGTTTGTTAATGATTCTCTGTTGAGATGTTCTGTCTAATGGCAATAATGGTGTATTAAAGCCCACTACTTTAATTGTAGAGGCATCTATTTCTCCACTTAACTTTTCCAGTATTTGTTTCATGTATTTTGAGGCACCCCAGTTAGGAACGTAAATGTTTTTATTGTTCTTTCTTCTTGAAAGATTACTGCTTTTACTAAAATATAGGGTCCATTTTTGTCCCTAACAACAGATTTGCATTTAACTTCTATTTTGTCTGATATTAGTAAAGCTGCTCCCTGCCTTTTTTGGTTATTGTTTGCTTATAAAATTTTTCTCCAGCCATTCACTTTCAGTCTCCGTGCATCCCGGGTTCTAAGATGGGTTTCTTGAAGACAACATAGAAATGGGTCATATTTCTTAATCCATTCTGCAAGCCTGCATCTCTTGACTGGAGAGTTTAATCCATTAGCATTCATGTTAGTTCTCTAAAAAAATTAGCTACATTAACCATATTTTCTTTGGGATTATGTATGTCATATGTTGTTTTTATTTCTGTTTTTTGTCTTTTTAGTTGTTCTTTCCTTCTCCTCCAACTCTTTCTCTCTTGTATTATCCTTTCATTCTGCAGCCTACCCAATGTCCTTCATAGTGGGTGGACCATATTATAATCCCACCAGCAATCAATGAGGGTGCCCATTTCTCCACATCCTCTCCATCTCTTATATTCTGCTGTATTTTTTAATAGCTGCCATTCTAATGGGTGTAAAATGGTATCTCATTGTAGTTTAGATTTGCATTTCCCTAATAGCTAGCAATGTCGAGCATTTTTCATGTACTTTTAAGCCATTTATATTTCTTCCTTGGAGAAGTGTCATTTCAGGTCACCTGAACATTTTTTAAATGGGTTGTCTTTTTATTTTTTGAGGTGTAGGATTTCTTTATATATGCAGAATATTAAACTCCTATCAGATATATGGTTGTCAAATATATTATCCCATTGGATAGGCTGCCTTTTTACTTTCTTGACAACATCCTTTGAGGTGCAGAAGTTTTTAATTTTGAGGAGAACCCTTTTATCTATTATTTCTTTTGCTCCTTGTGCTTTGGGTGTGAAGTTCATGAAATCATTTTCTTTTACAAGGTCTTTTAAATGCTTCCATACATTAACTTTTGAGGTCTTTATGGTTTTGGCTCTGAGATTTAGGTCTTTGTTCCATCTTGAGTTGATTTATGTATAACATATCCTCTCTCATTCTTTTGGATGTAGATATAGATATCCAGTTCTCCAAGCACCATTTGTTGATGAAGCCATTCTCTCCCAACTGAATGGGCTTGGGGGCTTATTTTTTCCATTCAACTTGTAGAACTTCCTTTAGTATTTATTGAAGGGTATGTTTCTTATTGGCATACTCTCTTAATTTCTGTTTCTCTGTGAATATTTTGAACTCTCTATCATTTTTGAATGCCAGCATTGCTGGATAGAGAATTCATGGCTGGAAGTTTTTTACTTTCAGTAACTTGACTATGTCATACCACTGTCTTCCTGCCTCCATGGTTTCAGATGAGCAATAAGCAATGATTCTTATTGAGCTTCTCTTGAATATGATGGTTTTCTTTTCTCTTGCTGTCTTGAGTATTTTCTCTTTGACTTGAGCATTGGACATTTTGACAAGTATATATCTTGCAGTAGGCCTCTTAAGATTTATACAGTTTGGGGTGTGCTGTACTTCCTGGACATGTACATCCATTTCCCTCAATAGAGTTGGGAAGTTTTCAGCCATTATTTGCAACATTCCTTCTGTTCCCTTTCCTTTCTCTTCTCCCTCTTGGATTCCTATAATGTGTACATATGTGTGTTTTGTGCTGTCATTTAAATTCGTACATCCTTGCTCATTTTTTTCTATCTTTTTATCTATGTATCCTACTATCTGATTGATTTCAGATGTACTAACTTTCACATCACTAATTCATTTCTCTGACTGTTCAAATCTGCTGTTATGTGATATCAGTGTCTTTTTGATTTCTTGGATTGTGCCATTCATCATCATCATATCCATTATCTTTTTATGTATGTATACAATTTCTTCAATATATTCTCCCAGTGTCTTCTTAATATCCTTAATTGCTTCCTTCATATCATTATGTTGGTCCATGATATTTGTTTGGCCAGTTTTGATTAGTTGTTTGATGTTCTGCATCTTTTCCTGGTTTTTAGTTTGTTTAGTGGACTGGTCCATATCTTCCTGTTTCTTAGTATGGTTTGTAATTTTTTGTTGCTCTCTGGTCATCATTTACCTTGATGGGTTTATTCAGTTGATTAGCTTCTTTATCTGCTCTAGAGTTTTGTTTAGCTGCTCATTTTGTGTGTGTGTTAAGTTTTCTCTTTGACACTTTGTTCTTTTTGTTCTATTTCCATGCTGTTTGCTATGTTCATTTGAAGGAAAAAGATTAGGGCCAGAGAAATTGAAAGAGGTAGGAAAATAAAAAGGATAATAGTAATGATAATAAAAGTTAAAAGAGGTGCCATATAAGTCTTAGTAAATTGAATATTTAACTCATGTATGCAGTGTAGAGTAATAGGTATAAGAAAGTGGAGTACCTACAATGAAATGGAAACTAAATGGAGAAAAATATATTGAATGGTTTAAAAGGCCCGAATGATGAGGAGAGAGAGAAAGAGAAAAGAAAGGACAGAAAGAAAAAAGTTAATAATAAAAAAGAAAACAAAATAGGAAAGATAGAAATTGAAACCAGTAAAGTTGAGGACAAATAAAAAAAAAAAGATGGAATGTAAGAGCCACAAAGGAAAGCAAAAGTTAGAAAGATCAAGGAAGGAAAATATATAGTGTTAGTAGGAAAAATTGGTATACACAAAAAATGGGAAATCAAGGAAGAACAAGCCCAGAAAAGAAGAAAAAAGCTAGCAACACTTAATTCTTAAAAGTTGGGAGAGGAAAGAAGAAAGAAAAACAAGGAAAAAACAAAACAAAACACAAAACAAAACAAACAAACACACTAGCAATCAGTCAAACATAGGTAAAGAAGAACAGCATTCATTCTTAGGCCCTTGTGGAGCCTCTCAGGTTGTCTGTGTTCATCAATCAATTACCCAGCAGGCTTCTCTCTGCAGGTTTTGAGGTGGGTTTTAGTGAGTAAACTAACTTAAAAGTTTCTTTTAAGTAAACTTTTTTTTTTTTTTTTTTTTGGAAAAATAAGGGACCCAAAAGAAGCTAGTAGAAAAAGAATGTCTATGTTTTCCTACAATAGCAGCTGGATGTTAGATATCCCAGTAGATCATTAGTCTTAGAGGAGCTGGGAATTGAATTAAGGACCTCATATATTCAAGGCAGAAATTCCCTCACTGAGCTACCTTTCTAATTGGGTCAGTTAGCTCTTCAGAAAGCTATTTAGTCACTCTCTCATGGGCAGGTTTTATTCTCCTAGGGTAGCAGGATACAGCAGGCTGCATGAGCAGATCCCCCTCCCCTCTCCTGGTGTTGTTGAATTCCCTTTTGAAATTCAAATGGGTCCCTGTTGATTGAGTACACTGCACTGAAATGATTTTCAAGCCTCTTTTATACCACCCCCTCCTCCAAGGTGACCTTAAATAGGTGCTTGAAAACTTATTAAGGGCTTCCCACTCCATGACTCCCTCAGGGGAGTTAAAATTCTGATAGTCCTCAGTGTGGAACTATTAAATTGGCTGACTCCATCCTTTCTCAAGCCAAGCCTCTGTATCTGAGGGCAGTTAGGTAAATCAGGCTTCCTCATCAGATTCACCTTTCCCCTCAGCATGGTGCCACTTTGAGCTGGCTGGTGTGTTCCCCAAAGCTCTAAGGGGGTCCAGTCAACCAAGCCCACAGAAAGGAACCCCCTCTCCACACTTTAACAGAACCCTCTCACTCTCAAATAATGTTTCCTCTTGCGGGATGGCCAGGATTAGTTGGGGCTCACCCTGGCCCCCTGTGCTGAGGGTGGTGCTTAGCCATCTGTATTTTCCAGAAATGGGACTAAAAGCTCATGGTTTCATCATGAGCAATCTATCTCTCTGTCCACCTCCCTCCAGATTGATGTCCCAAAAACTCACACTCTGTGGACTCCTGAAACAGCTCACTTGGGCAGGATCTTGTCTCCAATCAGCTGTCTTTTGTGAGACTGATAGTGAGTGTCCACTTAAATTGATGCCATCTTGCCTTCCTCCCTTTAATATTACTTGAAGGGCAGATTTCTTATTGGCATACTCTTAATTTCTGTTTATCTGTGAATATTTTGAACTCTCCATCATTTTTAAATACCAGCTTTGATGGTTAGAGAATTCTTTGCTGGAAGTTTTATCTTTTAGTACCTTAACTATGTCATACCATTGCCTTCTTGCTTCCATGGTTTCAGATGAGAAATCAGCACTTATTCTTATTAAGCTTCCCTTGTATGTGATGGCTCCCTTTTCTCTTGATGCTTTCAGTATTTTCCCTTTGTCTTTAGCATTGGACAGTTTGATGAGTATATATCTTGGAGTTGGCCTGCTGGGATTTATAAGGCTTGGGGTGCACTGTGCTTCCTGGACGTGTACATCCATCTCCCTCAAAATGGTTGGGAATTTTTCAGCCATTATTTCCTCCCACTCTTCTTCTATACCTTTTCCCTTCTCTTCTCCCTCTGGGATGTGTATAACGCATATGATTGTGCATTTTGTGTTGTCTTTCAAGTCCTTAAGTACCTGTTGGTTTGCTTCTATCTTTTTATCTATCTGTTCTACTTATGTTTGGTTTCAGATGTACTGTCTTCCACATTGTTAATTCTTTTCTCTGCCTGTTCAAATCTGCTTTGTGTGCTTCCAGTGTCTTCTTGATTTCTTAGATTGTGCCATTCATCACCATCCTATCTCTTATCTTTTTATATATGTTTATAGTTTCTTCAGTGTGTTCTCCCAGTGTCTTCTTAATACCCCTAATCTCTTCATTTACTTCATTAAATTGATCCAGGATATTTTTTTTTGAACTTCTTTGATAGTTGTTCAATGTTCTGCATGTCTTCTGGATTTTCAGTTTGTTCATTGAACTGGGCCATGTCTTCCTTTTTCTTAGTATTGTTTGTAAATTTTTTGTTGCTGTCTGGTCATCTTTTTATCTTGATGGGTTTTTTAAGTTGGCTGGCTTCTCTTTTTTCTCTTGAGTTTTATTTAATTGCTGTTTTCTGTGTTTTTTACATTTTCTCTTTGACTCTTTGTTCTTCTTATTCTAATTCCTTGCTCTTGTTTATGTTTCATTGAATGAGAAAAATAGGGCCAGAGAAAGTGAAAGAGCTATGAAAAGTAAAAGAATAATAGTAATAATAGTAGCAAATGTTAGGAAAGGAAATGTATAAGACTTTTGAAGATGAATATTTAACTCATGTAAGCAGTGTAGAGTAATAGGAATAAAAAAGTGGAGTACCAGCAATGAAATGATAAACCAAATGGGGAAAAATATATACAATGAATTAAAAGTCTAGAATGATGAGGAGAAAGGGAAAAAGAAAAGACAAACATTAAAAAGTTAGTAAATGAAAGAAAACAGTATGAGTTAGAAATAAAACCCAGAAATGTTGAGGACTAAATAAAGATAGGTGGAAAGTTAGAACAACAGAAAGCAGAAGATAGAAGGATGTAGGAAGGAAAAGGGGTAACATTGGTAGACAAAATTGTAAAACGAAGAAAAGGGGAAATTGAACAATGGGACACATAGCAACCAAGAATCAAGCCAGCAGCACCTTGTGGAATTTATCTCTTTTTCCAGGTCACTCTAGAACAATACCCTGAAGTCTCTTACTCTGTGGGCTTCCAAAACAGCTCATTCAGGCAGGATCTTGCCTCCACTCATCCATTTTTTTGCAAGAGAAATCTATGTTCCTTTGAAAGAAAAAAATTAGGACCAGAGAAAATGGAAAAGATAGGAAGACCAAAAGAATAATAATAATGATAATAGTAAAAGGTAGGAGAGCAATGTTACAAGACCTAGGAAACTGAAAAATTAACACAAGTAAGAAGCACAGAGGAATAAGATTAGGAAAGTGGAAAAGAAACTATGAAACAAGAAACAGAATAGAGAAAAAAATATTGAATGAATTAAAAGGCTGGAATGGTGAGGAGAGGGGAAATTAAAAGAGAAAAGAGGGAAAGATGAAAGTAAAAAAGAGAAATTAAGCAGAGAAAAAAGGAGAGAGGGAGAAATAAAATCAAGATAAATTGAAAACCAAATAAAAGAGATGGAATGAAAGAACAATGGAAAACAAAAGATATAAAGATGACAGAGTGAAAAGAAATAGTGTAAGTAGAAGAGATCAGTAAACAAAAAAATAAAAGAAAGAAAGAAAGAAGGAAAAATAAAGAAAAATAAACAAGCAGAGAAACAAAGGAAGGGGATACAAAACAAGTAAGAAACAAGACAGCAGCACAGTGCACATCATTTTTTAAAAAATGAAACAGATGAAAAAAATAAACAGAAAAACAGCCTTCTCTCTTAGACCCCAAGGATTTACTCAGTCTGTTGGTGTTCTTCAATCACTCACCCTGCAGCCTGCCCTCTGCAGGTTTTGAACTCAGTTGTAGTGTGTAAAATAAGGGAAATAAAAGAAAAGGAACTGTTTTAAATAAAAAATAAGGGATCTAAGAAAAGCTAATACAAAGAAAATATCTATATGTTCCCTGTCATAAAGTTTCAGTTGAATGTCTGATAACTTGGTGATCCATTTCTCATGGAGGAGCCAGGAATCAAACCAGGGGCCTCTTATATGCTAGGCAGTAATTTTTCCACTGAGCTATTCTGCATCTTTGGGTTAATTAATCTTTCAGAAAGCTATCCACCCCTTTTCCTTAAGGCAGGTAGGGTAGATGCCCTGCAGTCAGCTAGAGTGGTGCCAATCACCACCTCTCTCTGTCTCCACAGTAATGTAATTTCTCTCTTTACCTAGGTGGCTGGGTGTGACCACTGCCTGAAGCAATCCCTCTCCCCTTTTTGTCTCAACCAGGGTCCCTTCTGATATACAAGTGGGGCCCAGCTGGCTAAACTTGTCACAAAGAAATCACTCTCCAACTTCCCACACCCCTTTTCCTCACAGGGAATCTGCTGTCACACTCCCATTTGAAGCAGGGAGTAGGGTCTACACCTAATCTGTCCACCCTGAGGGCTGGGTGTGTGTGCTCCCTCCAGTCACAAAGGTAAGCAACCAATGATTATCCCTGGTTTCCCTTTCTGTCCAGTATCCTCCAAGAAGTCTCAGAGCACCTTTGGGTGGAGGTAGATGTTTGTTCTACTCTCAGTTAGATACAATTGACCAGGAGATTTATCCTCATATAATATTTCAGGGGTAGGGTAGGGGAGCCCTCCCAGCAGCTGGAAGATTTAATAACTCACAAGTACTTGTTTTGGCTTCTTTGTGTCTCTGAATCTCACTCTTCTGGGAGTTGGTAAGAAGTGTCTTGGTTTGCTGTGCCCCAAAGTAGTTTCCCACAGCAGCCTCTGGCTTTTTCTTTGCTGGTTTAGTGAGAGCTAAGCCTTTTCTGCCTAACCCATCAGCCATGTTCCCAAAATCTCACAAATAATGTATTTTTAAAACATATTAGATCCATTTATCCATATTTTAAAATATATTCTCATGTATTTTAATACTTTATGGATATTCTAACCCACAGATAACATAATTAATACTTTATCCACTCAATAGTCACTGATTTAAATTAACAATTATTGTTCTTCAATAAATCCTGAAATCTCAAACCCTCCATCTGGGATTATATTCTTACTGCCTAAAGACAATCTTTTCTCATTTCTTTTAAAATTAGTTGCTGCTGGCAAAATTTCTCAGTTTTTACTTGTCTGGAAAAGTGTTTATTTCACATTATCTTGAAGGACTTTTTTTCAGTACAGATTTCTACTTTGGCAGTTATTTTATGATAGCAATGTAAAGATCTCATGCCATTTATTGCTTTCTGTCTTCCATTTTTAGTGTTGGTAGTCAGCTTTTTCCTTTGTTATTCCTTTGCTGGTTATATTCTTATTTTCCAGGTATTTTTAAGATTTTCTTTCAAGTTTACATTTAAATGCCCAGTCTGCATGTATCTTGATTTTTCTTCTGGGTTTGTTGGGCTTCTTGTATCTATAAATCAGTGTCTCATCAATTTTGTTAAAAATTTTCTTTTCAAATGTAGCTTCTGCCCTATTCTATGTTTAGTTTCCTTCTAGAACTCCCACATAAATACATGTTGTAACTTTTCATTATATTCTCTATTATTCTGTCATTCTTACACTCTCTTCTATGTTTTTCATTATTTTTCTACAGTTTCTTTTTTTACATATCTTAAGACTTATTTTTATAATTCATCATTCTCTTTTCAGAAATATTTATTTTTGTAACTCATTGACTTCTTCATTATTTAATTGCATTTTTAGTATAGATAGATATAGATATAGATATATTCCTCTGTGTCACTTTGTTAACTTTCCAGTACACTACCAAAAATTTTAAGTTCATCTTTAATGTCTTTGAAGATAATAAATATAGTTACTTTACCTTCTCCATCTAATATGCCAGCATCTGGAGTTTCCTATGTGTGATTTTGTTCATTCTCACTCATCTTGTTTCTTTTTTTACCTGGTCACTTTTTAATGTGTTTGACATTATATTTCAAAACTGTAGAAATGATATGTAGCCTAGAGTAGTGCTAATCTCTTTCAGATGGGCTTTCAGTTTGTTTCTCCTAGACCCTGTGGACATCTTCAATCCAGGACAAATTTCATCTAATTTGAGGGTGTAAGCTTTTAAGTCCTCTTTTACTTTGTTTTACACTTATACCCAAAAAAGCAATCTCTCAGGGTCCCAAAAAAAAGCAGTGCATGGGTTGCCAAATTTTATTTCTGTTGACCCTGGATTTTGGAATGTGTCAGTACTTAGTGTTGTCAAATGCAAGTATCAGCTTCTTTGCTTCATTTTCACAAGACAAACACAGGACATAAGTAATCCTGAATACTGTTTCATATTTCTGGATTCCTATATAATTCTAGACCTTGACCCAAGAAGACCTCAATTTATTAAATAAAGACAGACAGGAAGAAATGTTTGTCATGCTTATGAAAAAAGATGAATCTTGATTCATCACTCACCCAGTTACTGAGCAATCCTTTATCTGTTTACTGGAATTTTGAGAAAGATGGCTTTGAGAGTTTTTCTAGTCATCAAAGATTCTGTGCACAAACATAATCTTGGTGTATCTTATGCTGCAATCTTGATTGTCAAGGAGCAATCCTAATAATACTAAGTGCATTAAAATATATTAATTAAGTAAATTCTATCCCCTAGAGAACTGACTAACAATATAATGGAATGAAGTATGGTTACAAAATCAAAACTAAAGAATAAATTTAATATTTAATATTTTATTAACAAAAAATAAGCCAGGGGAGAAGAATCAGAATTTCAAAAATACTTGAACTAGATGGCATCGGTTTATAAGGGCACTCCTTAACTCAGTCTCAGAGGATGACTTTTGGGGACAGGATCCTGGCTGAGTGGTCTGTGCTGGGGGTGTATGGAGGAAGAAACTTGGGGACATTGATGTGGAGGGAGCTGGATCACAAGGTGGATTGCTCAGAAAAGATTCATGAATTTTCACCTGGCTGTGGTAGTCCACACAGATGGCTGAACCCCACCCTCAGGGAAAAAGCCTGGGACAAGCTATGACTCCTCCTGACAACCAGGTGAGAGGAAGCATTCTCTGAGAGTGGGAGGGTTCTGGTTGAGGGTTCTGGTGGAGGGTCAAGAGGGGTTTCCTTTCTGTGGATTTAGCTGCTTGGAACCCCTTGCAGCTTTGGGGAACAAAACAGCTGGATTGAAGCATAACCAGGCTGAAGGGAGTGGTGTATGCTGAGAAAGGTTGATCTAACTAGCTGCCAAGGGATATGCCTTGACTCCAGCCGGCACCCGGTTAGAGGGAGCAATCTCTGAGAGTGGGAGCATTCTGACAGAAGGTGGAGAAGGGTTTCCTTTCTGTGGGCTTGGTTGCCTTGGACCCCTCACAGTTTTGGGGAGCAACTAAGCTGGCTTGAAGTGGCACCAGGCAGAGGGGAGAGGTGAATCGGCCAAGGAAGCCTGATTAACCCAACAGCCCAGTGATACTGAGACTTGGCTCTGGAGGGGGTGTATTCAGCCAATTTTATCATTCTGCACTGGCAAGTATCAGAGCTTCAGCTCCCCTGGAGAAGCCATGAAGTGGGAAGTGCTTGATTAGTTTCCTCAGTGAAGAGGGTGGTTTAGAAGAGAAGTTCTTTTGGAACCCTTGCTTCTCCAAAAATAAAAGAAGACAGACACTTTTTTAAAAAAAGAAATTATTTTAAAATTAGTTTAATAACTAAAATCTGCCTCAAAACCTACAGAGAGAACCTTGAAGTGCAATTGATTGATGAACACAAGCAAGCTGAAAATTTCCACAAGGGCCCAAGAAGGAACACTTTACTTCTTAGCTTTGTTTGACTGCTTTCTTGTTTGGTTGTTTGGTTTTTCTTTGTTTATTTATTGTTTCCTGCTTTTCTTTCCTCTTTCCTACATCCCTTTTATTCTTTTTCTTTTTTTAATTAGGTGATGCTAGCTTGTCTCTTCTTTGCTGTGCTTCTTCTTCTGTTATTTCCAATTTTCTATTTATATGTATTTTGTCTCCCAGTGCTATCTGTTTTCTTTGTTTCATTTTTCTGCCTTCTGCTTTCTGTTGTGGTTCTTACATACCACCTTTTTTCATTAACCCACAGCTTCAAGGGTGCCAATTTCTATTCTATCTATTCTGTTTTCTTCTTCTTCTTCTTTTTTTTATTATTATTATTAACTATGTCCTTTCACCCTTTCTTTACTCTTTCTCTCTCTCCTCATAATTCTGGCCTTCTAAATCACTATATATATTTTCCTCTATTTGGTTTTCCAGTGCACTATAGGGTCTTCACTTTTTTCCTATTAATCTACACTGCCTACATGATTTAAATATTCATTTTACTAAGTCTTATACAGCCCCTCTTCTAACTTTTATTAATATTACTATTATCTCTCTTCCTTACTCACATCTTTTGATTCCTCTAACCCTAATCTTTTCATTTCAAGGGAACATAGAAAAAACAAGGAAATACAAGAAGAACAAAGTCTTAAAAAGAAAATGTAAGACACACACAGAATCACCAGCTAAATTAAACTCTGGAGCAGAAAAAGAAACTGATCAACTGAATAAATCCATCAAGATAAAATGATGACCAGAGGGTAAGAAAAAATTACAAATCACACTCAGAAACAGGAAAACATGGACCAGTCCAATGAACAAACTAAAAACAGGAAGAGAGGCAGAACATCAAACAACTAATCAAAGCTTTGCAAATAAATATCATGGACCAAATTAATGAAGTGAAGGAACAGATTAAGGATATTAAGAAGACAATAGAAGACCATACTGAAGAAATTGTAAACATATATAAAAAGATAACAGATATGATGGTGATCAATGGTACAATCCAAGGAAACAAAAAGACACTGGATTCACATAACAACAGATTTGAACAGGCAGAAGAAAGAATTAGTGATGTGGAAGACAGTACATCTGAAATCAAACAGATAGTAGAACAGATAGATAAAAGGATAGAAAAAATCTAACAGAGACTCAGGGATTTAACTGACAACAGAAAATGCAGAAACATATGCATTATAGGAATCCCAGAGGAAGAAGAGAAAGGAAAGGGTAGAGAAGTAGTGTTGAAGGAAATAATGGGTGAAAACTTCCAAACCCTATTGAGAGAGACTGATGTACATGTCCAGGAATCACAGTGCACCCAAAACAGTATAAATCCCAATAGGCCAACTCCAAGATATATACTCATCAAAAAGTCCAATGCTCAAGGCAAAGAGAAAATACTCAAGGCAGTAAGAGAAAAGAGAACCACTGCATACAAGGGAAGGACAATAAGATTAAGTGCTGATTTCTCATCTGAAACCATGGAGGAAAGAACACAGTGGTATGACATATTCAATGTACTAAAAGAAAAAACTTCTAGCCACGAATTCTCTACCCAGCAAAACTAGCATTCAAAAATGATGGAGAGTTCAAAATATTCACAGATAAGCAGAAATAAAGAGAGTATGCCAATAAGAAACCTGCACTTCAAGAAATATTAAATGAAGTTCTACAAGTTGAAAGGAAAAAACAGGGGTGAGAGAGTTGGAGTAGAGTGTAAGAACAACTAAAAAGACAAGAAGAGAAACAAAAACAACATATGACATACATTAATTCAAAGAAAATATGGCTGATGTAAGAAATTTCTTGCGAGTAATAGCACTGAATGTTCATGGATTAAACCTAACACACAAGAGATGCAAATTAGCACAATGGATAAGGAAATATGATCCATTGATATGCTGTCTACAAAAAACCCACCTTCGACCAAGTGATTCTAGGAGGCTGAAAGTGAATGGCTGAAAATAATTTTACAAGCACACAATAGCCAAAAAAGGGCAGGAGCAGCTATCCTATTATCAGAAAAAATAGACTTTAAATACAAAACTATTGTAAGAGACAAAGATGGACACTATATATTAGTAAAAGGAGTAATCTCTCAAGAAGAGAGAACAGTCATAATCATTCATGCACCTAATCGGGGTGCCTCAAAATACATGAGGCAAACTCTGGAAAAATTAAGTGGACCTATAAATGTCTCTACAATTATAGTGGGGGATTTAATACACCGTTATCACCATTAAACAGAACTTCTAGACAGAGAATCAATAAAGAAACAAAGACTCTGAATAATACATTAGAGGATGTGGACCTAATAGACATATAAAGAACACTAAACCCCAATACATAAGGATTTACATTCTTCTTGAGAACACATGGATTGTACTCCAAGATAAACCTCATGCTAAGCCACAGATAAACTCTCAATGAATTCAGAAAGATTGAAATTATACAAAGTAATTTCTCTGACCACAATGGAATGAAACTGGAAATCACTAAGGACCAGAGACACAGATTAGGTACAAAGATATGGAAGTAAAACAACACACTCTTAGACAAACAGTGGGTCAAGAAGGAAATCTCAAAAGTAATCAGTAACTACCTTGAAACTTGTGAAATGGAGAACACAACATATCAAAACCTATGGGATGCAGCCAAAGCTGTCCTGAGAGGGAAGTTCATAGTCACAAATACAATATATTAAAAAAGAAGAAAGAGCTACAATTGAAGACCTAACTTTACACTTGGTGGCATTGGAAAAACAGCAACAAAATAAATGTAAAGGAAGTAGTAAGAAGGAAATTACAAAGATTAGAGCAAACTAAATGAAATAGAGGATAAGAAATCACTAGAAAAAATAAAAGCAAAAGCTGGTTCTTCAAGAAGATCAATAAATTTGACAAACCCTTAACCAGACTAACAAAGAAAAAGGAGAACAGATGCAAATACACGAAATAAGGAATGAGCAAGTGCATATCACTACTGACCAACAGAAATAAAGAATATCATAAGAGGACACTTTGAAAAATTATATGCCAAGAAGAATGATAATTTAAAGGAAATGGACAAATTTCTAGAGACTCACAAACAGCTTACATTGATGAAAGAAGATATTGATGAGCTCAACAGCCCAAATGCAAGTAAAGAGATAGAATCATGAATTCAAACCTCCCAACTAAGAAGACCCAGGACCAGATGGCTTCACAGCATAATTCTACCAAACATTCTGGAAAGCGCTAACACCAATCCTGCTTAAGCTCTTCTAAAAAATAGAAGCAGAAGGAATATTTACGAACTCATTCTTTGATGCCAACAACACTTTAATATCAGTGCCAAACAAAGATACCACAAGAAAGAAAAATTACAGACCAATTCCACTAATGAGCCCAGATGCTAAAATCATCAACACAATATGTACTAATTGCATTCAACAACATATAAAAAGGATTATACACCATGACCAAGTGGGTTTCATCGTGGGTATGCAAGGATGGTTCGATATAAGAAAATCAATCAATGTAATACACCACATAACAGATTTTTTTTAAAAAATCACATGATCATCTCTATAGATGCAGAAAAAGCAGTTGACAACATACAACATCCTTTCCTGATAAAAAAAACTGCAAAACATAGGAATAGAAGGAAACTTTCTGAACATGATAAAGGGTATATATGAAAAACCCAAAGCCAACATCATCTTCAATGGTGAAATCAAAAAAAGCCTTCATTCTGAGATTGGGAAAAAGACAAGGATGACCACTATTGCCACTCCTATTTAACATTGTCTTAGAAGTACTTGCATGACCACTAAAACAAGTAAAAGATAAAAAAGGCATCCAAATTGGAAAAGAAGAAGTAAAAATTTCATTATTTGCAGATGACATGATCCTATATGTGGAAATCCCTGAGAAGTCTACAATGCTTCTGGAACATATAAAGGAGTTCAGTAATGTCACAGGCTATAAGATCAATGCTCAAAAATCAGTAGCATTTCTGTACACCAATAATGTGCAATCTGTAGAGGAAATTAAGGAAAAAATACCATCTACAATAGTAACTAAAAGAATCAAATACCTAGAAATAAATTTAACTAAAGATGCAAATGACTTATATACAGTAAACTACACAGCACTGTTAATGTAAATCAAAGAAGACTTAAATAAATGGAAGTATATTCCTTGTTCATGGATAGGAAGATTAAACATCATCAAGATGTCTATCCTACCTAAACTAATCTACTGATTTAATGCAATCCCAATGAAAAACAACAATGTACATTTTAAGGGACTTGAAAAACTATTGACAAAATTTATTTTGAAAGACAAGAGGCCCAAAATCACCAAAGACACATTTAAAAAGTCACTACCTGACTTTAAACATACTATAAAGCTACAGTGGTCAAAACTTCACGGTATTGGCACAAGGATAGACATACTGGTCAATGGAACCGAGTTGAGAGTTCTGATATAGATCCTCGCATATACAGTCATCTGATATTCAACAAGGTCACCAAGCCCACTCAGTTGAGAGAGAATGGCTTCTTCAACAAGTGGTGCCTGGAGAACTGGACACGTGAAATAATCCTTGACTTCACTAGCTATTAGGGAAATTCAAGTCAATATTACAATGAGATACCATCTTATACCCATTAGAATGGTGGCTATTAACAAAACAGCAGACTATAAGAGTTGGAAAGGATGTGTAGAAATGGGAACCCTCATCCACTGCAGGTGGGAATGTGGAATGGTCCAGCCACTGTGGAGGACAGTTTGGAGGTTCCTCAGAAAACTAACAATAGATCTTCCATATGATCCAGCGATTCCACTGCTAGGTATATACCCAGAAGAATTGAAAGCAAAGACTTGAACCGATATATGCAAACCAACGTTGATAGTGGCATTGTTCACTATTGTCAAAAGTTGGAGTCAACCCCAGTGCCCACTAAGAGATGAATGGATAAACAAAATGTGGTACATAAATACAATGAAATATTTCACAGCTGTTAGAAGGAATAAAGTGCTAACACATGGAATAACAGGGATGAATCTTGAACACCTTAAGTTGAGTGAAGCAAGCCAGACTTTGAAGGATGAACAGTACATGAACTTACTGATATGAATTGAGGAAAGTGAGCAGTCTCTGAGAATCATTGTCTGAAAGATAGAATAACAAGAGAGAGAAAGAGAAGAGAAGCTTGTGAGCCATCACCCATACAGACATAATCTATGGTAAATTGATAGTGTATAGTTCCGTATTGAAGAATAGGACTGGTGGGTAGTGATATTACTGGGATTTAGGTGCAGGGTTGACAGGGGAGTAGATGAGGAAAGGCAGTTTAGAATAATATGGATACTGGGTGAAAGATGGGAGAGGGACCAGGTGAACACAGGATTTGTGGGCATGAGTTTTAAAATGCAAGGGTGGGTATGCTCTTATGGCAATATGACAAGGGAGTGTCACTGGTTTAGGGTGTTGGGTGGGGGGTATTCAGGAAAGAGCACATCTGAAGTAGACTTTTGGGGAGTGTGTGAGTTTTCATCCTATCATAATGTGTTGTGTGGGAAGGAGATGGACCCCATCTTTGGGAAAACCTGTTCACACAGAAACAGACAGGTGAGAATCTCTTATAAGCAAGAGTGGATCCTATTAGGGGAGGACAGTCAGCATGTCAAGACCTCTTTTTCATGTAACTATGAATGTTGTCATTCAATGAGTCAAGACAGGGGTGTGTCAGGTCCCCCAGGAAGATGGAGAAGGAGGAACAAAACAGATCAAACAGGGGGTATATAGTTGTCAGGGTAAATGCTTTTCATTACTTTACTGTGATGGACATAGGACATGTTAAATATCATCAAAAATTATTAAATTGTACTTACTAAAATGTAAACTATACTGTAAACCACTGACAATGTTTAGCAGCTAGGTTTCACTATCTGTATAACAGTTATAACAATGCTACCATCGACATACAAAAAGGTTTTAATATGGGGTGAGGAAAGGGGTAGGAGGTTGGGTATATGAGAGTTTTTAGTATTCTGTGTGTGACTTTGCTGTGACCAAAAACTTCTTTGAAAATTAAATGAAAAATTGGGAGACACTGGGGAGTAAGAAGGGGAAAGTACCATGGTACAAAATTTACACCCGATAATGCAGTTATAAAAGGGAAAATAATGTTTTTAAATTTTTATTTAATTTTTTTATTGTTTCACATTTTCAGAATACACCAATCCTTTACTTTTATTTTATTTATTTTTTTTTTTTTAGTTTCCATGTATTTTATCTCATATATAAACTGATCAATATTTCATTTTCCTATTAATTGTATTTGGCTATTATATGGGCTTCATCTTTAAGGAAGATTTGGATCACAGAAGAGTTACAACAGGGGTGGAAGAGGATCCATGTTGGTGGGTGTCAAGGATGGGGGATTCATGAGAGGAATTTCACCTGAATATACATAAAAGATATATAAAATTTTTCAAATGATCAAGGGTGGGGCATGGACAGAGTGGGTGGAGAATCACTCAATAAATGAGAGAATACTGATTTCCCATCCTGGAGAGCACAGTCACATTCTCCAAGGGAGCAGAAACAGCTCCCAAGTGCACGGGCAGTGTCTGGCAAAAGAGGATGTTCCACTAATGGGTTCTTGTTTTTGATGACTAGTCTTAGGAGTCTTTGCTGTTGTAATTGAAACTTAGCCTATTGTTATGGGATGCTTAATGGGTGCCACCTGAGAGCCTCCTTGCTGCTCAAATGTGGCCCATATCTAAGCCAAACTCAGCATATGAATGCATTACCTTCCCCCCAGAATGGGACATGACTCCCAGGGATGCATCTCCCTGGCAATGAGGGATTACTACCAAATGCCAACTGGCAATATAACTGGTAAAAGACCTTGAATAGAAGAGGGAAAAGGGAAAGACAAATGAGTTGATATAGCTAAGAGACTTCAAAGAGTGTTGGGAGGTCATCCCAGATGTAATGCTTATGCACACCTCAGTGGGATCTCATAGAACACCAAATTGGATATCACCCCAAACTGAGGGGCTCCTGAGGGTTCTGAAGACCTCCAGGTCCTATATAAGGGGGTATAGCTCCTTAGATTGATGCCTTATCAGTGGGCTCTACTTTGGAATCTGTGCTACTGAGAGTGAAAGAGTTGGGCTCAAATAAGTCCTCCCAGCACATGGTCCATTAGTTCCTTATATTCAAGCCTATATGTCATGCTGGAGTTTGTAGGTGTAATTCCAGAGACTGGAGCCTCTGGCCTGCCCATGTACCAGCTGTGCCTGGAATCTTGGTGGAGCTGCAACTCCGAATCTATAGCTCAATGGACTCACCCAAGGCACCTGGAGAGGAGACAATGCTGGACAATGGCCATCCCATGGAATGGAGAGAGTCTGCAGCTGCAGATAGGATAATCCCATCCATCTTATCCATGGGATATAAGCCCCCTCTCAGTTGGAGGTGGAGTTGACATCACCATCCCAGACTCCTCAGGATAGGAGGAAGAGCTTTTGATTAGAGTGGATTTACTGGTGTTCTCTTGTAGACATACTGTGATTCAAGCAATGGAAGAAATTAAAACGTTGATGTGGAGTCAGGGGCCATTGGACACTTTCAGGGCAGAGAGAGGGAAAGCAGTTGTAATATGGTTTTTTGGGGGGATTTGGGAATTATCCTGAGTGACATTACAACGACAGATATAGGCCATTTTATATCAGCATATAACATGCAGAACTGTGTGGGAGAGAGTGTGGTCTACAATGTGAACTATGGTCCATGCTTAGTGGCAAAGCCCCAGGATGTGTATATCCATTGCAGGTGATGTGCCACACTAATGAAAGATGTTTATGTGGGATGTTGTAGGAGGTGTGGGAGGTGGGGAACATGGGAATCCCTGTAATTTTTGTGTAACATTTATGTAATCTAAGCATATTTTAAAATATTTTTTAAAAATCAGGACAACCAAAAAAAAATACATGAAATAAATTTAAAATAATACATAAATAATGATTTTCTATGTAACAGAACTAAATACTCCCATTTAAAAACACAGTACTTTAATACATTAAAATATAAGCCACAACAATATGATATATATAGGAAATAGGTAAATAAGAAAGGATGCACAAATATAATATATTTGTAAATATAAGCATATAAATGCTACTGTGCAAAGTAATATTATAAGGAAAAGTAGCCTTATGTGTTCCAGAGATATGAAGGGAAGTATAAAATAAAAATCAAGCTAATTTTTTCAAAAATATAAAAATTCTTAACAGTTTCAAAACATATAAATCATAATTTCACAGAATCAAATGGGTTAATAATTTTAAAAATTAAAAATAAATTTTGATGAAAAGTATGTCCTGTTTCCTTACTTTCTCATACTCCTGAACTTCTGCCAAAATTATTTTACTATTAGAGTTGACATTCTTAAGTAGTACAAATAAAGATTCAGCAAAAAGGGAAAAAAAGGATTGGTCATAATATTCATTTTGGCAATTATCCTTTCTTAACCTATTATATTTTTTGAAGTACAATTAATAAGTATAAAAATTGATTTCAGTTTTGTGAAGTATAATTCACTCATGGTGATTTTCCAAGGAGTAAAACTTACTGATGTGGGATTTACATAGAAAATCTCCATCAGTCTCTACTTTAGTTTATGATCTAAGGTCTCTTATTATAAAATAAATTCACGCAGCTCTTAGATCGCCAAATAAATTTTTTCAGTGTCCCTGAGTTTTTGATGAAAGGAAGAGTTGTGATTCCAAAATTAGTCAAATGTATATTATAACATTTTAAACACCTTGATCTACACCATCAAATTTTCTCCTGCAATTCTGGAGTGGAAACAATTTTTTTTGTATGAGTTGCTTATAACAGTGTATAAAAATTTATTTTAATTTTATTAGTTAAGGTGATATTCACAAGACATTTCACCTGGTTATATAGATAGGAAACAAGATTTTGACAATTAAATTATTTATAAAATGATATTCAACACAGCATTGATTTTTACTTTCTTCACTTATCTGTCTTTAAAAGCAATAAAAGGCATTACACAAAAATAAAAAAATAAGGTGTACAAATATTATTTTGCCTGAATAGAAGAACACATCTGTTGTGCAGATGAATGAGATGAGACTGCCAAAACTGAATGTTGAATCTCCACCATGTTTTCCTCCTGGTGCTTCAAAAATACTCATTCATTAGCTGGGGCACACTTATTGAAAGAAGTTAGTATTGTTTCACCAGTTAATACAAAGTACTTGAAATTTCAGGGTTTACAAAAGATAGTACAACATAGGTAAAAGTGTATAATAAGTATTTGAAAAAAAAATGAGAGTTACTGATAAAACAATGTGATAAATGTATGTAAATATATAAATGTACAAAAAATAAGAATTAACTTCACAAAGGAAAATAATTGGAAGAAAATTCATCTGAAGATTAACAACATGTAAGAATGAATTTCATTTTCCTCTTTGAATATTTTTGTGTTTTAATTTTGTGCAATAGACAATGTTTATTCCCATGATAGGGTCACACTTAAAAATAAAAATGTGTCATTGTGAAAAATATGCTATTCCATCCCTGGTTGTTAATGATCTTGCATTTCAGCCACAGATTAATTGAATATATCTCTAGAAATACTTTCTCTTTTACCAAGTCATAAATTAAAGCATCAGAAAGAATAATAAGATATGGTGTACAACATTTTGTGTTTTCTATGGGGAGGGCAACTCTCTGTTACAAACATCACATGGATACATTAATCCTTGAACTTTTATCCTTGAAAGCATTCCAAGAAAGCTACCTCAGAAATTGGTCCCAGAGATTACCAAATGCTGTATTATCAGCAATTCCCAAAATAAGAGGTGCCATGGCATTATCAGGTGAAAAGCAAGGGATACTTTGATATGCTTGTGTTCACAGTAGCTCCATGGTATATTGTAGCAGATAATTTCCAGGAAAACTTTCTATATGACCAGGACTTTAACAAAAATTTTAAGCTGATATTTTTTACCTCATAACAAAACAGAAATGCATGCACAAAAAATTTAAACTTAAATTATCTCAAAGGATTACAAATATTTTATCACATAAATCTCAGAATCCTTGAATAGTTTACATATTCTATTTGTTAAAAACTTAAGGTTGACATATATCCAGACAGATAATACTGGAAGTATTTTCTCATCAACTTTGGCTCATGGTAAGTTTTACTCTCAATGTTAATGTGTTTTAGTTTATCTAAAAGAGTATTGGGATATTATTAGAAAAATATACATATCATGTAGGCCTTATCTAAGTAATGCCAGTGTTTGTAGGAATGCAAATGTAGAATTGATGGAATCAGAGACACCAAGCAAGGTACATATATGAAAATATAACTTTTGGAGGAATTTTGATACTAAACAATCACTTAAAAACCCATCTCCTGAAATTTATATTAATGTATTTTCTATAATAGGAATACTCCCCAGTAAAGTAGCCTAAAGTTTTAATTTCTGGTCTGTCATTTATATTAAATAATCTTGGATTCAAAGAACAGTAAATGATGCTTAAATGTATCATTGTTATATATTTAGTACTTTTTTCTGTTTTTCTTAAGTTAATTTTAAGTAGGAATAAAGTGTTAAAAGCATTATGTCTGGACACAAATAATCTTGGTAGAATCAGAGCCAAAACAATGTTTGTGATGGGATAAGTTAGTTAACTTTCTGTGCCCTTCTTTTTATCTAATAAAATTGTACAATAGCAATTCTTACGGTATAATACTTTAATCTTAAAAAATAGGTATATGGGAAGCAGGTGTGGCTCAATTGATAGAGCTTCCATTTACCATATGGGAGGTCCCTGGTTCACATCCCCGGGCCTCCTTTTGAGGGCAGGCCGGCCCGCGCAGCATGGTGGGCTGATGCAGCAAGACCTCGCAGCAAGGGGGAGATAAGCAGACACAGAAAAAACACACAGCAAATGGACACAGCAAACACAAGCAGCAAGGGGGGGGGGGATAAATAAATAAATAAATAAATATTTTTAAAAATAGGTATATGAAATCAAGTGTTAATAACAATGTTAAATTCATTTTAATTATACAACATATATGAGTTTCTATCATATAATGTCAATGATGATTTATGCCTAATTTATATTTGGTAGTCATGGTTACATTCTTCTCAGATATATTTTGAAAACTACTCTTTATTATAAATTTCAAGAATCACTACACAATTTTCTAATATGCCCAATCATTCATAAAAGCAAATTCTATTTTGAAGTCATTTATACAAAGTATCTCCTCAGCTTTCTCAACAGTTTAGAACACTATGGGAATTAGGAATAAAACAAATGTGGCGGACTTCATCCTTCTTGGATTGACAGACTCTGAGAAGATATTACGGGTACACTTTATGCTATTTCTCTTGATATACCTGCTGACCATGCTGGGAAATACCTGGAAAGATCCTAATAATTCACCTGGATCTCCAGCTTCACACACCCATGTATTTTTTCCTCAGTCACCTGTCATTCCTTGATCTCAGTTACTAAACAGCCATCACACCGAAAACCTTAGAGAACTTTATGACCTACAACAAGTCTATTTCATTCATTGACTGCTTCACCCAAATGTAATTTTTTTGTCTTTTTGGAGGTCACTGCATTTTTCCTCTCTCTTTAATGGCCTATGACCGCTATGCAGCTTTCTGCAATTCTCTTCACTACCAGGTGATTATGTCCACCAGACTTTGCCACCTCCTCATAACTGGGTCTTACAAGTTTGGTTTTACTGAATCATTAGTCAATGTTCTTTTCATGAACAGTTTGCATTTCTGCAAATACAATAAAATTTATCACTTTTTCTGTGACTTAACTCCAATTTTAGCCCTGTCCTGAACTGACATTCATGACACTAAAATCATGATAATAATTCTCTCTAGTTTTAATGTAATTGTGTCTCTTATAATCTCTGCATCCTACATGTCTTTTCTATTATCCTGAAAATTAATTCCACTTCAGGAAAGTACAAAGCTTTCTCTACTTGTGCTTCCCACCTCTTGGGAGTCTTTATCTATATTAACACTATGATTTTTACTTATTTAAAACTGATGAAATCCTACTCTAGAAGAGATCAAATGGCATCTGTGTTTTATACTATGGTGATCACCATGATAAAGCCACTCATTTATAGTCTTAGAAACAAAGAAGTAAAAAAAAATGCTTTCATTAGAGTCATACAGGAGAGAGAGGGCTCCAGGCAATTAAAATAACAGTGATGCTGAACAGTTAAAATTACCTTTTCTTTCTTTCCTATTTGGGTATTTACTTGGTCACTCTCTAAATAGACAAGCACCCATTAATTTGTTTGCTTGTCTGTTGAGCCATGCTGTCCATGACCACATATTCATCAGAACATTTCCATGAATATGTTTTTAGGAATCTACAAAAGAATTTCTGGCTATGAAATATGTATTAATATTGTAGTTTAAATATATGCAGTTTTTGAGCAATTAATGCACAAAAATACTTGTCCTATTTTTCAAATTGCATACTAAATATCCCAATAAATATTTCAATGTCAGAACTTTATTAATGTTTGCACTTTCAGAGGTAATTCTATTTATTCTGTAGAAAAGATATATAGCACAATCATAAAGAATGTTGTTTGGGACTGGACAATCCAGGGTTAGGTTCACTATCTTCCCTTAGTGAGTCACTAGAATTTTACATAAATTTTCCTCAACTATACAAGAAATATATTAATTCTAAATACAAAGAGTTATTATATTGATTAAATCTGAAGTTCAACAGAAAGTATTTAATGCTACACTAATAAATTTTGATCACTTTCATCAAAAATTTAAAGTTTTACAAAATTTTGAATACAAATATCTTTTGTTATGAAAAGCTTCAAGGAAATTTTACAAATACTCATGGTTATTCTTATCCATAAGCAAACATACAGTTTAAAAGGCAAAAGAGCCCTTCAATATTTGGTCTTAGAGCAAAGTATAAGCTTGTGATAGAATATTATAGAAAAAGGTATATGTGAACATTGAAGAAAAATTTTAATATAATTATATTATTAAAGAAAATAGAAATATCCTAAACATTTTTGAAAGTTTTGTTCATGGAATTCTAGACTAATGTTACATATGTTGTATGTACATATTACATAAATATGCACAATTTTTGTCATTTTATTTTTCTCTCTTACAGCTTTTGGTTTCAACTCATTACTAGAAACTTTTGTAATTCCTCTATAATTTAAATTTGGGATATAAAAGTTTTCTTGGCAAATGAAGAAATCAAGAATTTCATCTATCTTTACTTTGAGATATGAAGCTTTGTAAATTCGTGTGGTTAACTATCTGCATTCTGTTATACCTCTTATGTGTCTGCCTGCTAATGATTTGATTTGAAATTCCTAACATTCTGTGAAGTGCCAAAAAAATTCTGTGCTTCTCTGTTTAATTTGTTTTGATTTTTTTTAAAATTTCATTTCTCCTGATTTCTAAAAGATTGGTATGTTCTTTAAAAAGAAATACATTCTTCAGTTAAATTATTGGCTCATTTGTTTACTAATTGTTAGAGTAAAGCTAAAAATTGTTAATGAATCCAAATTTGGTGACTTCTCAAATATTTTAGTCACGTATGTCCCTTAGATTTCCTTTAAAAAAATTCCTCTATGAAATCTGGAACTGCAGTTTTAATTTCTTGGGTTCTTCAATAATTATTTAAGAATGTATGTTTTCTTCATTTTCCAAGTATTTGATTATTTTTTATTTAAACTTCAGCAATGTTTGTTAAATATGTTCTTCTGCATTCTAGTGATTTGTATTTTAATTTACATTAAGTTATTCTTTGAAGAATTATATGTGTCCATTTTCTTAAATAATTTTGGAAAGATTAAAATAAAGTTAACTCTATTTTAGGAGGAAAAGTTAGCGACTTTTCACTTACTTCATCACTGTTTAATAACTTATTAAAATTTTCCACAACATCTAAAATTAATATGAAAATTTTAACTTTTCAAGTATAATGTCCATATAAATTGCTGTATTATTATGTATTTTTCCTCTAAAATATTGTCTAGAATTTATATTTATCACAATTCCTTTCTTTTGTTTTCAATTAGAGATATCTTTGATAAGCATTTAGTTTTATTAATATACATTTTTTACTAATCTTCTATCTTGTATAGGCACTGTGTCTTTTCTGTTTATTAATGCATTATTTGTTTTTACTTATAATTCTGAAGCAAAATGCAGGCATTTGATTGGTTAATCACAGTGACAAACATATTTTTACATTGCAATATCTATAATTTAAAAATTCTTCAGAATTTCAAAAGAGATGTAGAAACCTCCTCTACTAGATTTTTAAAACTATTTATTCTGCTACCATATATACAATCTAACATCTCTCCTTTTAATCACATAAGTTATACATTTCATTGTAAATTACATTCACAAAGTTTTGATACCTTTACCACCACCAATTACCAAAATATTTCCATTGTTCCAAAAAGGATGCCCCTACAACATCCCCTGATAATCTACATTCCATATTATGATCAGATGAGTTTGCTTATATTAATTATTTCAAATCATTGAGATCATTCAATATTATGCATGGTTGACTCAACATAAGAAAATCTATTAATGTAAAACACCACATTAAAAAATCACAATTGTTGTAGAAAAGGCATTTGAAAAAATACCACATCCTTTCTAGGAAAAGCACTTAGAATACTAGGAATAGAAGGAATCTTCCTAAATATGATAAAGGCATGTATGAAAAGCCGACTACTTACAACCCATTTAATGGTAAAAGAATGAAAGCATTACATCTAAATTCAGGAATAAGACAATGATGCCCAATGTCATGACAGTTATGCATTATATTAGTGACCTCACAGATTTGAATTGAGGAAACTGAGCAGTCTCTGAGAACCATTGTCTGAAAGATAGGTTAACAAGGGAGAGGAAGAGATGAGTAGGTTGTGAGCCATCATCCATATGGACATAAACTATGGTAAAGTGATAGAGTATAGTTGCATTTTGAAGGATATGACAGGTAGGTAGTGACATTACTGGGTTTGGTGGTGCAGGGTTGACAATAGGTAGATTAGGAAGGGCAGGTTAGAATACACAGGGCATGTAACTATGAATCTTGTCATCCAATGAGTCAAGACAGGGGAGTGTCATGTGCCCCAGGGGGATGGGGAGGAAGGAACAGAAAAGATCAAATGGGGTATTTAGTTGTCATGGAAAGTATTTTTTTTATTATTATTTTCCTTTTATCACTGCATTTTCGGGTATCCAGTCTGTACCATGGCACCTTCCCACTCTCATTCCCCACTGTCTCCCTAACTTTCATTTACTGTTCAAAGAAGTTTTAGGTCACAGAAAAGTCACACACAGAATATTAGAGACTCTCATATACCCAACCTCCTTCCCATTTCCTTACCCCATATTAAAACTTTTTTGATTTGGTCGATAGTAGCATTGTTGTAACTGTTATAAAGATAGTGAAACATAACTACTAAACATTGTCAATGGTTTGCAGTATAGTTCACAATTTAGTTGGTACATTTTAGTAATTTTTGAAGATATTTGCCATGTCCTGTGTCCATTACTGTAAGGTAATGGAAAACATTTTCCACGTTTAAATAGAGGCCATTAGGATGTGAAATGGAATCTTGTATTTTTTTTATTGCATGTAAAAATCAAATTTTTCACAGCACAAACCAATATTTGTAAAATGATATATAAATATATATGCATATAAGTGCATTTGCTTTCAAAAATGTTATTTTTTAATGTATGTATATATTTTAAAAGATGCTTAGATTACATAAATGTTACACAAAAATTGCAGGGATTCCCATGTTCTCCTCCTCCCACACCTCCCATAACATCTCACATAAACATCTTTCATTAGTGTGACACATCACCTGCAATGTATATACACATCCTGGGGATTTGCCACTAAGCATGGACCATAGTTCACATTGTAGACCACACTCTCTCCCACAAAGTTCTGCATGGTATTTGATGATGTAAAATGGCCTTTATCTGTCATTGTAATGTCACTCAGGATAATTCACAAGTCCTGAAAAAGCCCCTGTATTACAACTGCTTTTCCCTTCCCTGCCCTGAAGGCATCTAGTGGCCCCTGGCTCCACCTCACTGTTATAATTTCTTCCATTGCTTGAATCACAATGTCTACAACAGAATACCATTAAGCCCACTCTACTCCATAGCTCTTCCCCCAGTCCTGAGGAGTCTGAGATGGTGATGTCCACTCCACCTCCAAGTGAGAATGGGCTTATATCCCATCGATACAGTGGTTGGGATAATCCTGCCTGCAGCTGTAGGCTCCCTCCATTCCCTGGGATGGACATTGTCCATCATCATCTCCTCACCAGGTGACTTGGGTGAGTCCATTGAGCTGTTGAGTAGGAGTTGCAGCTCTACCAACTTTCCAGGCACAGCTGGCACATGGGCAGGCCAGAGGCTCCAGTCTCTGGAAATACACCTATGAACTCCAGGATCACATATAGGTTTGAATATAAGGGACTGACGGACCATGTGTAGGGAGGACTTATTTGATTTCAACTCTGTCACTCTCATGAACACAGATTCCAAAGTTGAGCCCACTGATTATGCTTCAATCTCTGGAGCTATTCCCCCTTATATAGGACGTCGGTGTCTCCAGAGCCCTCAGGAGCCCCTTTATGTGGGGTGATATCCACTTTGGTGATCTTTGAGATCCTACTGAGGTCTGCATATGTGTTACCTCTGGGATGACCTCCCAAATCTCTTTGAAGTCTCTAAGCCACATGAACTCATTTGTCTTTACCTTTCCACCTTTTTTTCGAGGTCTTTTTCCAGTTATATTGCCAGTTGGCACTTGGTTTTAATCGCTCATTGACAAGGAGGCTCATGCTCTGGAGTCATGTCCCATGCTGGAGGTAAGGTAATGCATTCATATACTGAGTTTGGCTTAGAGAGAGGCCACATTTCAGCAACAAGGAGGCTCTCAGGTGGTAACCTTTAGGCACCCCATAACAGTAGACTGAGTTTCAATTTACAAGAGCAAGGACTCATAAGGCTGGGCATCAATAACAAGAACCCATCAGTGAACCATCCTCTTTTGTCAGACACTTTTCCTGCACTCGCAAAACTGTTGCTGCTCCCTTGGAGAATGTGGCAGAACTCTCCAGGCTGGGAATTCTGTATTCCCTCATTTATTGAGCTATTGTCTACCCACCGTGACCATGCGCAACCCCTTGATCATTTGAACAATTTTATATATCTTTCATGTATATTCAGATGAACTTCCTCTCACGAATCCCCCCTACCAGACACCCCCACGAATGATCCTCGGCAGCCCCCATTGTAAGCCTTCTGTGATCTAAACCTCCCTGGAAGATGAAGCCCATATAATAACCAAATACAATTCATAGGAAAATGAAATAATAATGATATGCCTAAATGAAAGAGATAAAATACATGGAAACCAAAAAGATCAAAAATAAAATATAATTAACGGATTGGGACATTCAAAAAATGGGAAATAAACAAAAAAACTTTTTTTAAAATGTTTTTATTTTTCCTTTTATCACTGCATTATTGGGTGTCCAATTTGTACCGTTGCCCCACCCTCCCTCAATCACCAGTGTCTCCCTAATTTTCATTAACATTCAAAGAAATTTTAGGTCACAGCAAAGTCACACACAGAATACTAGAGACTCTCATATACCCAACTTCCTTCTACTTTCCTCACCCCATATTAAAACTTTTTTTTGTGTGTGGATTTTAGCATTGTTATAACTGTTATACAGATAGTGAAGCATAGCTACTAAAAATTGTCAATGGTTTACAGTATAGTTTACAGTTAAGATGCTACAGTTTAATAATTTTTGATGATATTTACCTTGTCCTGTGTCCATTAATGTAGGGTAATGAAAAACATTTTTCATGACCACTAAGTACCCCTTGTTTGATCTTTTCTCTTCCTTCCTCCCCATCCCCCTGGAGCACATGACACTCCCTTGTCTTGACTCATTGGATGACAAGATTCATATTTACATGCCCTGGGTATTCTAACCTGCCATTCCTAATCTACCCACCTGTCAAACTTGCACCACCAAACCCAGTAATATCACTACCCACCTGTCCTATCCTACAATATGCAACTATACTCTTTCACTTTACCAAAGACTATGTCCATATGGATGATGGCTCACAACCTACTCTTCTCTCTCTCTCCCTTGTTAACCTATCTTTCAGACAATGGTTCTCAGAGACTGCTCAGTTTCCTCAATTCAAATCAGTGAGATCATATGTTGTTCATCCTTCAATGCCTGGCTTCCTTCACTCAACATTATGTCTTCAAGATTATTCCATGTTATTCCATGTGTTAGCACTTTATTCCTTCTTACAGCTGAGTAATATTCCATTGTATGTATGTACCACATTTTGTTTATCCATTCTTCCATTGATGGGCACCAGGGCTGATTCCAGCTTTTGGCAATTGTGAACAATGCCACCATGAACATTGGTGTGCATATATCTGTTCGTGTCTTTGCTTTCAATTCTTCTAGGTATATACTCAGCAGTGGAAACCCTTTATCATATGGAAGATCTATTGTTATTATTCTGAGAAACTGCCAAACTGTCCTCCACAGTGGCTGGACCATTCCATAATCCCACCAGCAGCAGATGAGGGTTCCTATTCCTCCACATCTTCTCCAACACTTATATTCTGCTGTTTAATAGCTGTCATTCTGATGGGTGTAAGATGGTATCTCATTGTAGTTTTGATTTGCATTTCCCTAATAGCTAGTGATGTTGAGCATTTTTTCATGTGCTTTTTAGCCATTTGTATTTCTTCCTTGGAGAAGTGTCTTTTCAGGTCACTTTCCCATTTTTTAAATGAGTTGTTTGTCTTTTTATTTTCAAGGTGCATGATTTCTTTATATATTCAGGATATTAGGATCCTATCAGAAATATTGTTGTGAAATAATTTCTCCCATTGGGTAGGCTGCCTTTTTATTTTCTTAATAACATCCTTTGAGGTGCAGAAGTTTTCAATTTTGAGGCAATCCCATTTATCTATTTTTCTCTTGCTGCTCGTGTTTTGGGTGTGAAGTTCATGAAAACTTTTCCTATTACAAGGTCCTGTAGATGCTTCCCTACATTATCTTCCAAGATATTTATGGTTTTAGCTCTTATATTTAGATCTTTGATGCATCTTGAGTTGATTTTTGTATTAGGTGTGAGATGGTATTCTTCTCTCATTCTTTTGGATATTGATATCCAGTTCTCCAAGCACCACTTTTTAAAGAGGCCATTCTTGCCCAACTGAGTGCGCTTGGTGGCCTTGTCTAATATCAGATGACTGTATATGTGAGGATCTATATCAAAACTCTCCATTAAGTTCCATTGGCTAGTAGATCTATCCTTGTGCCAATATCATGGAGTTTTGATCACTGTAGCTTTGTAGTATGTTTTAAAATCAGATAATGTGATACCTCCAACTTTACTTTTCTTTTTAAATATGTCTTTGGGAATTTGTGACCTCTTATATTTCCAAGTATATTTTGTAGTTAGCTTGTCTAGTTCCTCAAAAAATATAGTGTTGATTTTTATTGTGATTGCATTAAATCTGTAGATTATTTTGGATAGAATGGACATCTTGATGAAGTTTAAACTTCCTATCCATGAGCAGGGAATATTCTTCCATTTATTTAAGTCTTCTTTGATTTCCTTTAACAGTGTCGTTTAGTGTTCTGTCTATAAGTCCTTTACATCTTTAGTTAAATTTATTCCTAGGTATTTGATTCTTTTAGTTACTATTGTAAATGGCATTTTTTAAAATTTCCTCCTCAGATTGCTCATTATTGGTGTACCGAAATGCTGCTGATTTTTGAGCATTGCTCTTAGAGCCTGTGAAATTTCTGAACTCCTTTATAAATTCTAGAAGCTTTGCTGTAGATTTTTCAGGGCTTTCTATGCATAGGACCATGTCATCTGCAAATAATGAAATTTTTACTTCTTCATTTCCAATCTCAATGCCTTTTATATACTTTTATTTCCTGAGTGCTCGCACAAGTACTTCAAAGCCAATGTTAAATAGGAGTGGTGATAGTGGGCATCATTGTCTTGTTCCCGATCTCAGAGGGAAGGCTTTTAGTATTTCCCCTTTGGAGATGATGTTAGCTTTGGGGTTTTCATATATACCCTTTATCACATTCAGAAAGTTTCCTTCTATTCTTATCTTTTGCAGTGTTTTTATGAGGAAAGAGTTCTGTATTTTGTCGAATGCTTTTTCTGCATCTTAGGAGATGATCACATGATTTTTTTCTTTCAATCTGTTTATGTGGTGTGTTATATTGATTGATTTTCTTATATTGAACCATTCTTGCATAGCCGGGATGAAACTCACTTGGTCATGGTGTATAATACTTTTGATATGATGTTGAATGCATCTATCATTGAGGATTGTAGCATCTAGTTTCATTAGAGAAATTGCTCTGAAATTTTCCTGTCTTGTGGTATCTTTGGTTTTGGTATTAAGGTAAGCTTGACTCGTAGAATGAGTTAGGCAATATTCCTTCTAGTTCTATTTTTTGGAAGAGCTTAAGCAGAATTGGCATTAGCTCTTTCCAGAATGTTTGACAGAATTCAGCTGTCCTGAATTTATCCTGGGCTCTTCTTAGTTGGGAGGTTTTTGATGACTGAGCCTATCTCTTTACTTGTAATTGGACTGCTCAGTTGTTCAATTTCTTCTTTCATCAATGTAGGCTGTTTGTGAGTTTCTAGAAACTTGTCTATTTCCTCTAAATTATCATTGTTGTTGGCATATAATTTTTCAAAGTATCCTCTTATGAAACCCTTTATTTCTGTGGGGTCAGTAGTGATGTGACCTTGCTCATTCCTTATTTTGTATATTTGCATCTCTTCTCTGTTTTTCTTTGTTAGTCTGGCTAACGGTTTGTCAATTTTATTGCTCTTCTCAAAGAACCAGCTTTTGGTTTTGTTTATTTTTTCTAGTGCTTTCTTATTGTCTATTTCATTTAGTTCTGCTCTAATCTTTGTTATTTCCTTCTTTCTATTTCCTTTAGTTTTAGTTTGTTGTTGTTTTCCTCATCCCTCCAAATGTGCAAATAGGTCTTCAATTTTAACTCTTTCTTCTCTTTTAATATATGTATTTATGGCTATGAATTTCCCTCTTAGAACAGCTTTGGCTGCATCCCACAGGTTTTGATATGTTTTGTTGCTGTTTTCATTAGTTTCAAGGTTGTTACTTTTGAGATTTCCTCCTTGACCCACTGTTTGTCTAAGAGTGTGTTGTTTACCTTCCATATCATTGAGCCTAACCTATTTCTCGGGCCCTTAGTGATTTCCAATTTCATTCCATTGTGGTCAGAGAAATTACTTTGTATAATCTCAATCTTTCTGAATTCATTGAGAGCTGTTCTGTGGCCTAGCATGTGGTGTATCTTGGAGAGTGATCCATGTGCTCTCGAGACGAATGTAAATCCTGCTGTATTTCGGTGTAATGTTCTGTATATGTCTATTAAGTCCAGGTCCTCTATGTGTTGTTCAGAGCTTTTGTTTCTTTATTGATTCTCTCTCTAGATGTTCTGTCTAACGATGATTAATGGTGTATTAAGATCCCCAACTATAATTGTAGAGGCATTTATTTCTACAATTTGTTTTTCCAGAGTTTGCCTCATGTATTTGAGTCACCCTGATTAGATGCATAAATGTTTATGATTGTTCTCTCTTCTTGAGAGATTACCCTTTTACTAATATATAGTGTCCATCTGTGTCTCTTACAATAGTTTTTCACTTGAACTCTATTTTGTTTGATATTAGAATAGCTACTCCTGCCCTTGTTTGGCTATTGTTAGCTTGTAAAATTGTTTTCCAGCCATCCACTTTCAGCCTCCTTGAATCCCTGTGTCAAAGGTGGGTTTTTTGTAGACAGCATGTAGATGGATCATATTTCCTTATCCATTCTGCCAGTCCTTGTCTCTTGAGTGGTGGACTTAATCCATTAATATTGTGTTATTACTCGCAATGAATTTCTTACTTTAGCCATATTTTTTGTGGGTTCATATATGTCATATGTTGTTTTGTTTCTGTTTTTGTCTTTTTAGTTGTTTTTAATTTCACCTCCAACCCTCTCTCCCTTGTTTTTCCCTTTCAACTTGTAGAGTTTCCTTTAGTATTTCTTGAAGTGCCGGTTTCTTATTGACATCCTCTCTTAATTTCTGTTTATCTGTGAATATTTTGAACTCTCCATCATTTTTGAATGCCAGTTTTGCTGGATAGAGAATTCATGGCTGGAAGTTTTTTTCTTTTTATATTTTGACTATGTCATACTACTGTCTTCTTGCCTCCATGGTTTCAGGTGAGAAGTCAGGACTTAATCTTATTGTGCTTCCCTTGTATGTGATGTTCTCTGTTCTCTTGCTGCCTTGAGTATTTTCTCTTTGTCTTGAACATTGGACATTTTGACAAGTATGTGTCTTAGAGTTGGCCTTTTGGGATTTATACTGTTTGGAGTACACTGAGCTTCCTGGATCTGCACATCCATCTCTCTCAATAGGGTTGGGAAGTTTTCACCCATTATTTCCTTCAACACCCCTTCTGTTCCCTTTCCCTTCTCTTCTCCTTCTGGGATGCCCATAATGCATATGCTTGTGCATTTTGTGTTGTTGGTTAAATCCCTGAGTCCCTTCTGTATTTTTTCTATCTTTTTGTCTTTCTGTTCTGGTATCTGTTTGATTTCAGATTTATTGTCTTCCACATCATTAATTCTTTCTTCTGACTGTTCAAATCTGCTGTTATGTGAATCCAGCATCTTTTTGATTTCTTGGATTGTGCCATTGTTCATGATCATGTCTGTTATATTTTTACATATGTTTACAATTTCTTCATTATGTGTTCCCAGTGTCTTCTTTATATCCTTAATCTCTTCCTTCACTTCATTAATTTGGTCCATGATATTTGCTTGGAAAGCTTTGATTAGTTGTTCGATGTTCTACATGTCCTCTTGGTTTTCAGTTTGTTCATTGGACTGTTCCATGTATTCCTGTTTCTCAGTGTGGTTTGTAATGTTTTGTTGCCCTCTAGTATCATTTTATCTTGATGGGTTTATTCAGTTGATTAGATTTACTCTCTACTCTAGCGTTTTATTTAATTGGTGGTTCTGTATATGTGTTAAGTTTTCTCTTTCACGTTTTTTTTTCTTATTTTATTTCCTTGGTTCTTTGTATGTTATCTTGAAGGCAAAAGATTAGGGGCAGAGGAGTTGAAAGATATGAGAAAGGAAGAAGGATAATATTAATAATGATAAAAGTTAGAAAAGGGGCCAAATAAGACTTAGTGAAATGAATATTTAACTCATGCAGGCAGTGTAGAGTAATAGGAAAAACAGTGGAGTACCTAAAATGGACTAGGAAACCATATAGAGGAATATATATATAATGATTTAAAAGGCTAGAATGATGAGGAGGGAGAGAAAGAGTGAAGAATGGGCTGAAAGTAAAAAGTTTATATTAATAAAAAAGAAGAAAACAGAGTAGATAGAATAGAAATTGATATCCTTAACTTGTGGGATAATAAAAAAACATGGTGTGTAAGAACTACAACAGAAAGCAGAAGGCAGAGAGATGAAGGAAGGCGAATAGATAGCTTGGGTGGCAAAATCAATATAGACAGAGAATCGGAACACCTTGAAGAAAAAGCACATCCAAGAAGAAACAAGCTGGTA